>JACCPG010007331.1:72498-90768 GCA_016069955.1 Drepana arcuata
GCCTCTCCGGAAGCCGAAGCCACTCAGGCTAGCCGGCTTTCCCCCGTCCCGCGACCCACGCGGCCCTCCTCGAAGAAGGGGCGCTCGTGTCCCCCCGTTTTCGTCCACACAAAGGCCAAGTGGACGGAAATCTCCGGTTGGTGCCAAACCAACCGCATAAATTTCACTCGCGCTACCGCCACAGCCGAAGGCATTAAGGTGCACCTCCCAAACTCGACCGATTTCCAAGCCTTCACGAAACTCCTGCAGGCCAGAAGTGTGGAATACCACACTTATGATCTGCCGGAGGACCGTTTACTCCGGGTCGTCATCCGCGGCGTCCCTTGTGAAATCGACACAGAGTCGATCAAAGAAGACCTCAAGGCCCAGAATGTCGCAGTGAAGGAAGTGCACCGCATGCACCGAAAAAATGCCGGAGAGGCATTTAACATGGTCCTCGCCATCTGCGAGAACTCCCCCGACGGTAAAGCCGTCTTCAAAATAAAAACCATATGCCACCTGTCTGGCATAAGGGTTGAAACTCCCCACAAGGGCGGCCCTATAGGGCAGTGTCACAACTGCCAATTATACGGTCACGCTTCGCGTAATTGTAACGCAAAACCCAGGTGCGTCAAGTGCCTGGGTGATCATGGGACGAGTGATTGCTCGCGCCCTAAGGACCGCACACTCGCCGAATCGCCCCCTAGCTGCGTGCTATGCCGCCAGGAAGGCCATCCGGCCAATTACAGGGGCTGTCCCAAAGCCCCAAAACCCAGACCGGTCGTGGTTAAGAGGGCAGCGGCCCGCGAATGGCGTAACGCCCCCCCCGCGCAACCCGCCCCGCCTCGACCTTCCCCGTGGAGGGTCCTCCCTCCGAGGGACTTCCCACCCCTCCCACAAGCGTCCCCCTCCGTCCCTTCAGCGGCCTCGGGCCAGCATACTCCACCTCTGCCGTCGCCCTCCACCGCCAAACCTCAACAGCCCCAGCCCCAGGCTGCTGCTCCCCCGCGTAGACCCCAGGCGGTCCAGCCCACTTCCTCCCCCTCTGAAACCTCCGCCAACATGGCATTCCTGGCGGATCTTTTCTCCACCGTCAACCTCTCAAGGGTTAACGAGATGGCACGAAGCCTCAGGGCCGTCCGGAAGGACCCTCTGGCCCTCCTCAAGGTGCTCGGCGACTACGCCGATGTATCGGAGTCCCTGGCTACCTTCTCGTCCAACCAATAATGGACTCAAACGTAAGCAGCAGAATCAAACCCCGATCACTTTCAATTGGCTACTTTAATGCCAACGGCATTCACAGTCAAAAGGAAGAGATCGCCGCGTTCCTCCGCGACAACAATATCGACGTTTTCTTAGTGCAAGAAACCTTCTTGAAACCATCACACCGAGACCCTAGAATTGCAAACTACTGTGTGGTTCGCAATGATAGATCTCGATCCGCCCTCGGCGGTACTTTGATCTATTACAAGAGGTCCCTGCACTGTATCCCGATCCAACCGCCAACCCTCTCCCACATTGAGACCTCGATCTGTCGATTAGGAATGACCGGCCATCAGCCGATCCCGATAGTCTCTGCATACTGCTCCCCAGTTAATTCAACGGCCGATATCAAAGCTGATATCAAAGCCCTCATCAACCTCAGTAACTCGGTTATTATCGCGGGCGACCTGAATGCCAAGAGCGATGCTTGGAACAGCCACTCACGAAATAACAGAGGACGCCAATTGGAGGACCTCAGCGGACTCCTCCAATTCGACGTCATTGCACCTATGCATCCCACCCACTACCCTGAGAACATCAACCACCGACCGGACGTACTAGACATTGCGATCCTCAAGAATGTAAACCTCCGTTTGCACTCGTTGAGGTCGCACGACGAATTAGATTCCGACCACCGACCTGTGACCTTAGCGCTCTCCCCCCGACTAGGCCCCCCGGACTCAGGTCAGCCCCCGCCTCAGAAAAAGATAACAGACTGGAGAAAACTGGAGGAACTCCTCAAGTCCCCTTCATCTGTTCACTTAGATAGTATCCCGCCCCTCATCGAGTCGGCAGCCGACACTCAAAAGGCGGTCGATTCCCTCACAGCTCACGTACAGTCAGCCGTGGACGCCTGTTCACGGCAAGTTCCGGTGATGGAAGACCATCGCTGGAAACTTCCCGACGACGTGCGTGAACTAGTGACGGAAAAGAACGCCGCCCTCCGAGCTCACAGAGTTCACCCGACTGAAGCGAACCGCACCTTTCTGAGGTCACTCCAGCGCAAGCTGAGATACCGCATGAAAGACCTGCGAGACGCTCGCTGGAACAAGTTCCTAGGAGAACTTGAACCGAGTCACTTGGCCTTCTGGCATCTCCAACGAAAACTCAAATCGGACAAAATCTCGTCCATGCCTCCACTCACTCGTTCAAATCAAGGGCCCGCCTTTGACGACGACGAGAAGTCCGAGTGCCTGGCCGACAGTCTCGAGGCTCAATGTACGCCCAGCACCTTGCCGGTAGACCCGCGCCATCTCGATAAGGTGGAAGCCGAGGTCGAAAGCAAACTATCTCTCCCACCCTCTGAAAACCCAGACCACCCCATCGCCCCAATCACGGCCGACGAAGTCCGGAAAGTGATCAAGGATCTACACCCCAGGAAAGCCCCAGGTCCCGACGGGATCACTAACAGAGTTATTAAACTCTTCTCTCCTTATCTCATAGTTTTGCTCACTGCCATCTTCAATGCCGCACTGAGCAACTTTTTCCCCCAATCCTGGAAAAGTGCAACGGTCATAGGTATTCCCAAGCCAGGGAAACCCAAGACCGAAGCCTCCAGTTATCGCCCCATCAGTCTCCTCAACGTCCTTGGCAAGATTTACGAGAGACTTATTTACAATAGATTAAAGAGTTTTGCAGACTCTAAGAAAGTCATACCTGACCAACAGTTCGGTTTTCGAACCAAACACTCCTGTGTCCAACAAGTCCACCGTATAGTGGAAGACGTCAGTAGCGGCTTCCAATTCGGTTATACCACGGGTATGCTCCTCTTCGACGTGGCGAAGGCATTCGACAAGGTCTGGCACAACGGCTTAATATACAAGCTGTACCAGTTGGGCGTGCCGGACCGTCTAGTACGCATAGTACGGGACTTTTTGTCTAACCGATCCTTCCGCTACAGAGTCGAGGGCACACTCTCTTCCCCCCATCCCATACGAGCAGGAGTCCCGCAAGGCTCTGTGCTCTCGCCACTCCTATTCACGCTTTATACCAGCGACATTCCCCTCCATAGACGAGTTAAAAGCGCTCTATTCGCCGATGATACGGCTATCTACTACAAAGGTAGAACTCCCGAGGGAATTCACGACAACCTCCAATCCGCGGTCACAGCCCTAGGGCGGTGGTTCCGGAAATGGAGAATTGAAGTGAACCCCACCAAAAGCGCAGCCATTCTATTCTGGAAAGGCCTCGAACGCCCACGGATAGCCCCCATCACCCTCTTCGGCAAACCCATTCCATGGGAAGAAAAAGCCAAATACCTGGGTGTGATCCTCGATCAACGCCTTTCTTTCCGTCACCACGTAAAGGCGGTACGCGCGCGAGCCGCCTTCGCGCTCGGTAGACTTCACAGCATGTTGAATGCACGAAGTAAACTCTCATTGAAATCCAAGGTGAGGATTTACACGACGTGCATTCGACCAATCATGACATATGCGGGTGTAGTGTTCGCACACACTAGCAAGTCAACACTCAACCCCCTGCAAGTGCTCCAAAGCCGGTTTCTCCGGAGAGCCACAGGTGCCCCGTGGTACATGCGTAATAGTCAACTCCACGTTGACCTCAAAGTCCCAACTATAAAACAGTTTTTGAAAAAACTGTCCAAACGTCATTTCGATTCTGCTGTAAACCACCCCAACCCCCTCGTCGTATCGGCCGCCCGATACACTCCTTCCCTTATCTCGAAGATAAGGCGTCCAAAACATGCCGTCATCGAACCGGATGACGACATAACGGTCCTCCAGGACGCCCGACAAAAACATACCAACACTACACAAAACCGACCACTGTTCCGTCCTCGCCGGCGAGGCTCGACGCGAATAAGCCGTAATGTTCCCCCCCGACCCCGCCGCAAACGCCGGCCCGCGCCGAGCCAGACGCGCAAATCCCGCCCCCAAATAATATTTAAATAAAATTATCAGTCCAGCTCAGCTCCCTTGCTCGCGATCCAGCAACGCCCTAAGCCGAGGTTCGTACCCCACAGGGGGTGCCCTTAGCTGTGTTGCTTAGTACTAAAGTGCCTGGCTGGAGGCCTAGGTCTCGCCATTGACCGGTTAAGTAGCAAAGTTCCCGGAACTCACGCTACGAGAGACAATACAAACATAATGTATCTAAGGGGGTATCAGGTTTTGCATAAACAAGTGTCATGCAAATTTATGCAAAGCGCAAAAGTCGATACGAGGTCTCTCGATACAGAACATTGTAAGTTCAAGTGTTGTAGCTTTATGTGTAGTTCTACATTTTATGAAAAGTCTAGAGGGTTCAAAGGCAGATTGATATAGAAAACTTCATAAAAATAGCGCAGACCAGACATATTGGTTGCAAAAGTTTCGTGGAAATTCAATTGTTTTTGTTCATGCCAGTGATTTATCGAAAAATTCTAAGATTATCATTTGATCATCATATAATAAATGATTGCCTCCCACACAGAGTGTCCCATTCAAAACAAATGGATGCGCATAGTGACAGGCCAAATTTAGTTGTGTCTAGGAAAGGAAATAATAATTAATAATCTTTAAATAAACTATAATGTTATAGAATGAATTCAATTGTATGCCTAATTTGAATTTAATATAATGAAATGTATTATTTTCAGAAATGGACATTAAAATATTTTGATTGATAAATTAACCTCTAGAATTTTTAAGAATTTTGTTTATAATGCAACGTAACTGTTACACAGGCACTTGTAAAAGCGACGTAACTTGGTAAATACTGATGGGCTTATGATGAGACTTCTAATTTCCTAGGAGCTTTACTAGTACCCGGCACAACGAGCGGAGCGGCAGGAATTTTACGCCTAATTACAAAATAAGTCGCCGTTTTGTATCCCTTTCATAAAATTACTTCTAGAATCTACTCTGTGACATGTTTTTATACATTGCGAGCCTTATATATTTTCTTAAATAAATTAGTACTTTTTTTTTCTTAACATTCCTCAAAATGGTGGGAAGACGTGAAGTGCATAAATAATATTAAAAAACGCCAGCAAAATCAAGATTGGCAGGTTTGAACTCCAACAGTATAAATTTGTTTTTATTATACTTGAGTAGGTACAGTGTAATCTTTCAACAATCAGACCACAAGCTTTACAGCTGAGGAAAAAAGCATTAGGCATTTGGCAAACATTGCAAACAGCATTGGTAGCACCACAACATTCTCACCTGAGCTTTACGGTAAAGAAAAATATTTAGAGGAAACGTGCATTTTGAAGAGTTTGATGAATTTCCGATTCATTGACGTATGACGCACAGTCGTGCTTAAGTTGGCAGATAAGATAATTATATCTCCGGCGAAAAGTGGGTGTATGGATATTACCTATACACTTCTGCCTACCTTTTCTGGGACCCTTGTGTTAAAGGCGAGAGGGTAAATAGAGTAGAACTAAAATATAAATAAGAACCAATAAAGGTTCTCGAACAAATTCAAATTAACCGAGCTTTGACACAAAATATTGGAGCTCGTTACAATTTAACAACACGCGTGCTTAGTTACTGATACGAATCGAAGGCCAGCCCTGCGTGAACACGAACAAATAATTATAACATTACTTATTTATTATACTTCTGATGACAAATAAAAATGCTGTCGACAGTTCCCTTTATTTTCTACTGATATAATCAGCGGCTAAGCCCCAAACGAATTATCGGGTAAAGTTCACCAAGCCGGAGGTATTCTGTAGTTAACAATACGCTTAAAGAGATTTTATAGATATCGTTGTTACAAATGATCTTTTTACATAACTATTAACTTGAAACGCTTTTTTCTAAGGATTCCCGGTTCCGAGGAGTAAGGATACAAATTTTCCGAAGACATGTTTTAGGTGCCAACGCGACAAGAAGTAAGTCCGTCGCCGTGTCTTAAGCACGATTTTGCATTAATCTTTGAAACTCTTTACTGATATTTAGAGGTTTCCATGATATAGTTTCCTTCACTAAAAAACTACCGGAACTTGGACTTTCATTTTAATGTTTTAGATTACTACTTACTGTAATTTTCTATTGGTTCATTATTTAACTGAAGTGGTTGAGTCTCTCTACTGGCTTTATAGTAAAGGAACGTAGACTAGAAATTCTATTTTACTTCCTCGTAATACAAAACCGTTTAATTTTACAAATAATACCAACTAAGATTTGCCGTAACCACATACAAAGTGGAATAGTCTCAATGGGTCGCGATCGAACATCTTCCCTTCGGTGTTTATCTTAGAAGGATAGTCTCAAGTTCTGTTCACTGTTTATTGTTATATTGTTCGGGCCAGTAAGGCTATCTTCATTGAAGGGGTAACGCAACTTTGAAGCATACATTTTGCACGCTTCATCGAATAATAATGTACCAAATCACTCTAAATTAAAAGAGGTTTTGTCTTAGAGACGGCAAACGAATTCATCTATGACATTGGCACCTAAATAAAGCTTTGGCAAAAGGGTTATGATCCACTTTTACTTTCACATTGTGAGACCTTTCGGTATAAGTTTACAGATATTATGTATATTCAGGGTGAGCAACGCACGAGTGTCCACATGCGGCGGTAACCGTTTACCATCAGATGGACCACATGCTTGTTTGCTATCCGTGTGGTATAAAGAAATATACATATAAGACATATATATATATATATATATATATGTCTTATTACTATAATACCGACTGAGCTTTGAACCGCTACTTAATCTAGACTATCAAGAATCTAGTCTGAAAAAATATTCTTATTTGCAATGAAGAGATTCGCAAATCAACTGGCGTGAATGAGGGCGTGATTGTAAAGATGAAGAAAGGCATGTTACGTTGGTTTGGACACATAGAAAGCATGAGTGAAGAAAGATTGACGAAACAGATATACAAAACAAAAGTGTGTGCAAGAAGAGGCAGAGGAATGCCTCGTTCCATCTATCTGGATCAAATCGATCGGACGCTCAAGGTCGGGAACGTCAAGAGTACGTAAAACCGACGAGCATGTATGAAGAGAATGATGAATGTAGACGAAGCAAAAGAGGTATGTAAGTCTAGAGAACTGGCGCGCTATACTCTGTGCCTACCCCGTTAGGGACTCGGCATGTTGATATGACGATGATGATGAAAAATTATGGGATAGTAACTTAGTTTCATAATTCTGAAGTGGAGAAAACTAATTTCAACTACGACTGGTTAATCTGAAAACTAAAATTAAGCAAACTTCATTAGAATTCGTATGCAAATGTAAATAGGTAAAATAGCTCACCAGAATAAGCCGTTTGTTCTTCTCATCACGTATAACTTAGTTGCATTGTACGGAATGTACAGCGCATAAGTTTAAACTATAAGATAATGTTCATGAATTTAAATAAAACATACGGTTTCATATATATATATACGTTCATAGCATTTCGCCGAGTTTGTATCAGGGTTATATAAATTCAAAGGCGCATGTATACCCGTGCTTGAGTAACGGCGACGGACTCGCCATCTGTCACGTTGGCACCTAAAATATATCTCTGGCGGAAAGTGGGTGTGTGGGTACTATTTATACACCGCCTACCCCTTTGGGACCCTTGTGGGATGGCGTGAGGATATATTATATTATTTATTTAATAAGGAACAAAGTTACAAATAAATGTGCAATAATGCCTGCAGTAGTATAAAACTGTGTTGCAGACTAACACTCATCTCCAGAAAAAGGTGTTTCAGAGATTCTAGTTGGGATTTAGCTAGATTGATTATTTAATAATAATATGATTGAGTGAGTATGTATTGTAATGGATTCGAATACCTAACTGAATTTTGCACGTTGTAATTGATAGGTTATTTCCCGACTTACTGTCAGTGCGTAGTAAATACTTATTCCAAATACGATTCTAAGCTCTCTCATTTCGAATAAAGTGTGGCTCTTTTAATACTGACAACATTGCTTATGACGTAAATCTTACCATAAAGGCGATGTTTTATTCATAAAAGTGCTATTAAATCTACCGGAAAAAAATAATAAAATAAGCGAAAATCGCTCTTGAGATACATTTTGTTTTCATCACAGAAATACGCAGAATAAAATTCATAGCCCGCTAAGAGTAAAACATGGTAATTCATCAATCTTAATTTCAGGAGACAGCGGAGTCAAAAGAATTCTTTGCAGCCGATTTGTGAGAGAGGACATTTCATTATTTTATTTCTTCTTTCCTATTATATTTAAAGAAAGATAAAAACACTCTTCGTCTGGAAATCAATAATAATAAATCTGATTGGAGTGGACGGCAGCAATTGGATATATCGCACCAAGAGCAAATTGTTCTTTTCGGTTTTTTTTCCGATAAATTCACATAATGTAATTTTTTTTAACGGGAGAAACATAATCGCGTTTTTATAGGGCAAATATATAGCGCCGAGCGCGGATTCTCTATAGAATATTAGTCTTATAACAACTGCATCTGCTGCCTTCGACGGTAAATGAATTCCCAGATGTTGAAACCAAACAGGTCTTACACTGCGGTCTTAATTGAACTTCCTTCCGTAAGCAACTTTGACTGTGAAATAAACTCCCCGTTAAGGTTCTCTCTAGCGAGTACGGCATACGACATACAGAAGGGTGTGAAAAGATTCCTGCAGTGTTGTCTCTGCGCAAATGAATTGATGTGTTGGAAGCGTTAAAAAATCTACATTAATTGGCCAAAAGTTTCAAATTTCGCTGCAGTTGATTCTTCTAAACATCTCTATTAAGCTTTCAAGGTAACTGAACACCAGAAGCTACTGTATCTGCTCTCCTAGCGGTCTTGGGTCACGTTTCAGTAGCGGTTTAACATCAATATTTGCCCATTAAACAGTGTAAACATTCCCCTTGCTACAGTATATCTTGTTTGTATTTCAAAGGAAATCGGTTCAACTTTGTTGTTACGTTAATGTTTTATTCAATTGAAAAGATTAAGCAAAACTCTTGCGGAAACATTTTTTGAGTTCGCGAGATGAAAATTGAATGGTGTGAGTAATGAGTAAGATTTTTGTTTAGATTTGTAGAACCGTGGTGGCCGAGTGATTTGAATAGTCGCCTGCAGCATTAAGATGGCAAGTTGGAATCCTGTACCATTTACTTTTCTTGATTTAACGCACGCGAGCTTTACGGTAAATGAAAGCATCGAGAAGAATTTTGCATATGACTGAGAGGAAATTCAAAAAGGAATGTAAAAAATTCTAGCTTCTTAAGCGAAAACTTTAATTCGTAATTTACCTATGTTAAAGTAAAACGTCAGAGGCAATAAAAAAAAATTACCATTGCTATAATTACTTGATTAATTGTTTATTTTAGACCATAAAGCACATGCTTTTAATGCACATGCCTTTTAGCAGGTGACATTATTTGAATGCAAAAAGTAATAATTATAGGAAATATAAATTGAAATTTCATTTCCTGGCTGGAGAAAGCACTCCACCGATTGCGGTGCCATCAATCATGATCAACCCACCAAGTGCTTCAGTATGTCAAGTAATAACCGACTTTAGTTACGACACAAAAGAAATAGGACGACTTTTTGTTTAAAGAATTAAAATTTAAAGCGTTGTTATTTCGTCATCGTGTGCAGTATTTACAGAGCAGTACTCACGCTTTCCCACAAGGATCTTCGAAGGCGTAGGCAGAGGTTTATAGATAGTACCCACACACCCATTTTCCATCAGAGAAATATTTTAGCTGCCAATGTGCGCCTTAAAAACAAATAATTTGGAATAAAACTTACCATTTATTAATCGAGTAGTAGTCGATATAATTTATCCAAATAGCCTTTCAGACATTATAAGGAAAAATCGTAATGAAAACTTGACCGACGGAGAGTGTACAAAAGTACTCAAGGTAAACTGGACAAGGGCTCTCCACCGACTACTAACAAGGGACAATGGACAAAAAACTCGAGAGCGACTCTAGCTGAGGGCTATTTGTATTTAGACCCAGCACTATAATACTTCCAAAACCCAGAAGAATCCCAGTTGCTGTGTTTTGTGAAGCAATATGCGGGAGTAGATTTGCTGACACTTCTAGTATATGTACATTCGAAGTGTGTATGCGTGCATGTGCGTGTGTTACCACTCTGATTCCCAATTAGGCGACGCGATACCTTTATAAGATGGTAAGAATCTGGACCCCAAGGTCTCAGAATGTCAACCTATATGGACGCCGGCAACAATGATTTTACAATGTTTGAGCAAAGTACTTCTAAAGGACGCGCTCTTATGCGTAGTGAGGGTTAACCACTTTCGCCGATCACAAAGTTGTGCAGTTATTTTGTGTGCGGGAATAGCCCGCCATTCAGGGGTCGAATCAAGTCGATGTCAACTTTAAGTAGTCCATCCAATTACGATGACCTACTATAGTCCGTGCATGTTCTGTATGGTGTATTAGTCTTTTTTATACTCTTACTTCAATAAGTTTTACGATGATCATAAAAAAATCTAACAGTCGCTTGTAACAAAAAGATTGCAGTATTGGTGCACATATATTTAAGTTATATTAGTTAGTTTTTAGTGGGATCCTTAAATAAATAATTATTCATGTAAGAGTTTAAACCTTCACGCCAGTATAACGTCTACCTGTCAATCTGTTAGTCATAACCCTAAATTGTCCAGCTAGAATTACCAGATCATTCACCAATCACCACCTCTGCCTACCCCTTCGGGGACCCTTGTGGGTATATTATTATTATTCACCAATCAATGACAGTAGTGGTCCATTTGAATAAGTAACAAGGCTTAGCCAAATTAAATTTCTACAAGAATATAATTCTCTTTGCAAGATAAAGCATACCTGCGTTAAGACGGGGTCGCATTTATTCTGTAATTCGACTGGCAACATCGTAAAAGCGGGATTAAATTGCTCGTCCCGCGACGTAGGAAAAATGTATGAGGGGACAGCGAGGGTGCAATTAGCGGCGCGGGGTAATTCCAACCTCTCGTTTCATGCTTAGCCCGTGATGAGGTACTTCGCCTTAAATTGTCCTAATGTATTTATACTATTTATCTCTCAGCGGTTTACGAAAGACGTCTGCTAGCTTAGACATAACTGGCGCTCTCTGCCTGCTCATTATGTACCTTATCTGCAGTTAAAATTATTTTCACCAAGCTTTGGTGTAACGTTAACCGGAGTGCACTTAAGCATTGGCACTCGTCCCAAAGGGGCATCGTCCCGAATGTCAGCTCTCGCAAAATGGCCTTCCTAGTATCTGTAGACGCCCGTCTCTACACAGCTTCTGCTCATTGCTATAGTAGGGTATATGGCTCTTGTTTTGGTATACATGCTTGGTTTCGTGACAAGGTTGCGCTGCTATCACGCGAGACTAATTATGAAGTTAGTAGGTAGATGTGTGTTGTGTCGACACACCCACTTTTCTAAGCCGAATATTATAAGCCGTGGTGGCCGTGTGGTCCGAGTAGTTGCCTGCGACACAAAGATCTCAAGTTCGACTCCCGACTGTAATAATGAGTTTTGAGAACTGGCGCTCTATTCTCTCTGCCTACCCCGTTAGGGACTTGGCGTGATGATATGTATGTATGTATGTATAGTCATGCTTGAGTCATCTGGTATATGGTGAGAAGTGAGTGTGTGGGTCCTTCCTAAACATCTCTGCCTACTCCTTCGTAGAACCTTGTGTGATGATGAGAAGATATCTTATGAATTGCAATAGTGCTAGAGATAACTAAATAGTAGCTACTCGAATAGGGCTCTATACAGAAGCTAGCAAACTTCTCACTATACATTTTTATAAGCAACTTCATAGCGGTGTAAATACTGAAGATAATGAATCTTTACGAGGACAGTGGGTGTAACTCTGAGACACAGATATACACCGAGATTTTCTCGAGGAAACGTAACTTTATTACAAACGGTAAGCCTGTAGGTTTGTTTACTGGACAATAATTTTCCAGCCGGCAGCCAGCAATTTGAAAGCCGTGGTGGCCGAGTGGTTCGGGCAGTTGCCTGCGACGCAAAGGTCGCAAGTTCGAATCCCGGCTGTACCAATGAGTTTTTCTGAACTTAAGTACAGTGATTAGTCACACCTCGAGCTTAACGGTGAAGGAGAATTCAAAGGCGTATGTATAGTCGTGCTGGAGAAACGGCGATGGACTCGCCATCTGTCACGTTGGCACCTAATATACCTCTGGCGGAAAGTGGGTGTGTGGGTATTATCTATACACCTCTGCCTACCCCTTCGGGGACCCTTGTGGTAAGGCGTGAGGATATATTATTTATTTATATTAATTATATAATTTTCCGAGAAAGTAATATTTTCTGTATCTTTTTCTTCTTTCGAGTATCCTTGAAGAAGGTGTCATAGAACTTTGAATATATTTTCAAGTCCCCTCAGGTCAGAGGCATTTCGCAAATGCCATTGCATCTTTAAATTCTATAGAGTGTTCATATTGGGTACAAAAGTATATGTAACAAATATATTCGTGTTATAAATAAGATCTTTACTCATTATTTTAACCACTCATCCTATCTATATCTTCTCTCATCCGTTACAAGAAATATAGAGAGGAGTGAAGAAATTTCGACGAAACAGATAATATAGGTACCGAAAGTGTGTGTAGATCAAATCGATCAGAAATTCTAGGACGGAAACGTCAAGAGTACTCGAAGCCGACGAATGTGGACGAAGCGAAGAGGTATGTTAGTCTAAGGAGAACTGGCGGTCAATAAATTATATGTATGTATGTAAAAGATGAGTTATTAATTAACCTAGTACTAAGTAAGTATCTTCAAGCATTCCCAAAAGAGTTCTCGATTGGGTTTGTAGTGACGTAACTACGCCCTGGCTTCATCGGATTTTGCTGAATGCCAACGTCTTAGATAGCAAATTATTCGCTGTTTCACATCGACAGTATTTTACTTCCTTCTAAAGCGTGTGCAGATTTCATTACGATGTTTCCTTCGTCGTGATGTGACAACTCGCCGTAAGTATGTTAAGAAAAACTCATCGGTATGAACGATAGAGATTCGAACCTACAATCTAGATTACTACTCAAACTACTCGACCACCACAGCCTGTTCATTCATTTCATATCACAATATCGATAGCGAAGTTAACGTAACGGCGATGAACTCGCCATCTATCACGTTGGCATTTAAAATATCTCTTGCGGTAAGTGGGTGTGTGGGTGCTACCTATTCAACTCTGCCTACCCCTTCGGGGACCCTTGTTGAAAGGCGTGAGGATAACGATGTGAATACCTACTTACTAGGTTAGTATAGTCGGGGCAAACATACATATATCTTCACGCTGAGTCCCTCACGGGGTAGGCAGAGAGAATAGAGCACTAGTTCTCCTTAGACATAGAGACAGTCATTTCGCATCAGGTGAAATGTGTATAAACAAACAATAACCAAAAAAATCCTACAGACACGAGTTGAAATACGCTACAGCACCGCAAACTACTAAAGATCTTTTCATGAATGAATAATGCCATGTAGTCCTAATAGAATCAACTTGGCCTATCAACCGAGCGTGTTCTCGAAGTGTTGTTGGTCCCGCGGGACCCTAGAAATATTCCGTTGGAGAGATCTTGCATAGTAAAGCACGCATATCTGTAGAAATATTTTTCCTGTAAGTTGCTTACCTACTATATGAATTGCAATGTATGCCTGACTACAAACATGGAGGAGCAATTTTTACCAAGCCCCTTATTGATAAAAGCTAGTTTCCGAAGAAGTAGAGATTTAGGTGCCAGCGTGACAGATGGCAAGTCCAACGCCGTTTCTAAAGCACGACTATAATATCATACATGCGTCTATAAATATCTTGGTAATGCGGTTTGCTCGCGATGTTCTACAAATACACGTAAATATAAGCTTCCCAATATAAACAATAAGGCTAAGCAGATGGCAGCTATTCCTTGTAAGCTTGAACTAATTTCGTTGACCTTCAACTTTTTAATTTCATTACGCTCGGCCATATTCATCAATTTCTATTCAACACCTGTTTCTATTCAATAAAATCTAGTTATTAATGGAATTGATCATAAAACTCGTAAAGGAGTTCGTGTTCGGCTTTCCATTGTGTAGTAAATGGGTTCGTGTAGAATGAGGTTCTACATATTTCATGAATAAATTTATGCTATAACAAATTAATATTGAAGGGTCCATTTAATTTGCGTACCTATTCAATATATATGAATATAACGAAATATTTTATTTATTGGCGGCATGTGCTTAATTTGTACGCGTAGTGTTACGTAGAGTTTTTATATACCGCAATTATAAGCGCTTAAAGGACAGTTGACGTGACACTGAAGCGAAAATGATTTCGAACATACCTCTATTCATCAAACAACGCTTAGACATTTCAGGAATCAGGTTCCTGAAATGTCTAAGCGTTGTTTGAAATTAATTTACATTTTAACTAGTTGTCCCGTCCAGCTTCGATCGGTGGAGGTGGACCTATCGGGTCCAATAGTGTATTTAATCCCGAAATCCCGAATCCACCTGAAGACTCGGAATGGGACAGCTTCGCCCGGGTGAATAGGTAACACTTCCTGAAATAAGATCGCAGCGCCAAAACCATTCTCGAGCCCACCTGAAGTCGCACCGAAAATTTCATTAAAATCGGTCCAACCGCTTAAGAAGAATTCAGTGACATACACACGCACAGAAGAAATATATATAAAAAGATTTGTTGTATGTATACAGTAAAAATTTAGGCATATCGTTGCAATAAAACATAATATTTTCATTGTTATGATGTGTATTTTCATTGAGTAGTTGCCTGCAACAACTCAATGAAAGCAAGTTCGTATCACGACTGTAGCAATGAGTTTTTCTGAACTTATGTACAATTATTAGTCACACCTTGAGCTTTAGGGTGAAGGAAAACATCGAGGAGAACCTGCATAAGTTTGAAAATAAATTCAAAGACTTATCTCTAATCGCGCTTTGAAAACGCCAATTATCAATTTGACACCTAAATATATCCTGTCACATCGGGGAGCCGTTGTAATGGCATGAAGAGGTAAGCATCATCATATCATCACGCCGAGTCCCTAACGGGGTAGGCAGTAAGAGGCAAGCAATATTTAAAAAACATGGCTATAAATTTTCCTGTTAAGTAAATTGTGATTCAATTTTGAACAGACAATAATGGCGTCGAAAGTCTGAAGTTCAGACGAGAGGTCCCTTGATAAAGCGTCGGGGTGTTATAAAAGCCAATTCCTACGGAATATTTCAAAGCAAACAGCATCACTTTGACATGGGTGTGACACGGGATCGCGAAATGGCAATTATGAACATAGAAATGTTACATCGCACCTGCCGGATAATATTTGTGTAATTTAATAGAAAGGATCTCAAAAAAAATTGTGGTATTGTATCATAAAATATTTTTTTTATAATTTTCATGAAGTTTTAAAAATGAGAAAAATAGGAAGGTCGAAGTTTACGAACTATATAATATATCAATAATACGACTATTCTATACGAAAGCATGTACCTATTAAGGGTATTAAACAAGGATATATGTAACTAAATATAACATTTCCAAGAGCTTTTTGTGGGTGGAAAGAGTATTTATGGGTGCCTACCACTTCGGGGATCCTATTACTTTGTGATTTAATAAAGATACATACATAAATACATATCATCACGCAGAGTCCCCAACGGGGTAGACTTACTCACATATTTCGCGTTGTTTTCATTTATCAGTCTTTTCATACACGCTCGCCGGTTTCGAGTACTCTTGATCCTCCAATCCTTGAATGAATTTGATCTAGGTAGTTGGAACGTGGTCTTCATCTGCCTCTTCTGGCACACATTTTCGCATTCGCATTTTATATATGTTCCATTAATTCTTTCTAATAATAATAATAAAGATTATTATTATCGCTTTCGCTTAATAATAAAGATTATTATTGTTATGGGAAAGCGATAAGATAACAACAACATAGAAATTAATGTGAATTGTGAATTTATGGCCCTAAGGCTTTACGAGTAAACACTTATTTTGCAACTAAGTTAAACTATCAATATTAATTTCTTTGCTTGCAAAAGTAGTCGAAGTTCTAAGCTATTTTCTATGTGTTACAATGCGCCACTTAATATTTCTTCAATTACATTTTCAACCTTATTATGAGTAAGCTTAGAATTAAAGTCAAAAGACTAATAAGGCGTGACAGCTGTGGGTAGAGTGAACTCAAAGAGGCTTTCGGCTCTAAGCTCGTTGAGTTGATAATTGCTAAATCCGAACTAAGAAAAGCCAGATTCGAGACTATTTCAAGAGGTATATTTCATGGATAGTCTATACTAAAACGACTTTAATTAAAAATGTTCATTCATATTCAAATATTTATATCACTCATCGCTACGAGTTATTCTTGGGGTAGCCAGAGATAATTGATCGCCAGTCATCTCTACACTTTTACTATTATCTTTCGCTTCTTCCACAGTCTTTATACATGCTCCAGGTTTCACGTACTTTAGACGTAAAACTATAAATATCTTTGTCCGACCAATTTGAAATAGATAGTTGGAACTTGGTTTTACTCTTTTTCCACACAGTATTATATCGTGGTTAAAACTAATTAAGGCGTAGAGTTTACCTAGTAGCGACTTCTCATTTGGTCATGGGTCACAGGGATTACAGTAACGGATAGTCGTACTATTGGTTTGTGGACTGCAAACAGATACCAGTAGATTATTAGGTCTTAAGGTTAGGTTTAAGGTATGTATTTCAAATAAGAACAATAGTTAATTTTAACTAACATATTATATAGTATTTTAGTAATACCTGAGCAATTGGTCAAAAGTGTCACTCCATCGCGGGACGACAGGAGGGAGGTGTTGCCCAGTAGTGGGACATAGATGGCTAAATGTGGATAAATCAAATAAATAAATAAAAATGCGCATTTACCTATAGTGATTGGGAAAAGCTATATATTTTTTTCCATTTCAAAATATGTCTTATCTGACATGTATTATTTGAAAACTGAATCCAGGATAAAGCCAATCAGGCTTTACTTTGAAAGAAAAGTGTAGGGTAGTAAACTGCTTGTTAGCGCCTCCCTATAATGCGGACGTCATGAAAATCGGCTTTCATGTTAACGTCGGTATAGCGCTGACTAGCTTTATCGTTATTTCGCTGTCTTAAGTACTACGAATATCTTCTAGAATCTTCGATAAATTCATCCCAAATATTGTGAACATTACCGAAAACTCTGAGAAAATTTTCAGATTATTTTATAAGTACGACAGGAAAAATCTGTACTGATTATTCTCAAGTAACTAGTCTGATGTCTAGTAATGAATAGGGTATCTATCTAAACATGATAATAATTATTAATATTATTTTTCCATATAAGATGGGTACACTACGACATGCACTAATACTTTCACTAGTTCCCTTGTATACTTTCATACTATATCCTCAAAGTACTCTAGACATTCGGCATTCGGCATTCGGCATCTAGACATTGTCGGGCCTACGTTGTTCCCCCATACTTGGGTACTATTGCTGTAACGAAAAAATATTATTGTTGTATATGCCTAATGATTTGAAAAGAGTAACCATGGAGTTTCTTGCCGGTTCTTCTCCATGGAAGCGACCAACCCGAACCGTGCTTCTTTTTCGACGTTTTATAAGTGCCCACCTGGGCCTATGTGAAATAAAAAGATTTTGATTTTGATTTTTGATTCTTCCAGTCATTCGTAAACAGTATACTTGCAGGTTTTCAGTTTCAAATTGTAGACTGTACCAATACATGAGCCGTGGTGGCCGAGTGGTTCGAGCAGTTGCCTGCGACGCAAAGGTCGCAAGCTCGAATCCCGACTGTACCAATGAGTTTTTTCTGAACTTAAGTACAGTGATTAGTCACACCACGAGCTTTACGGTGAAGGAAAACATCGAGAGGAAACCTGCATACGTCTGAGAAGAAATTCAAAAGGCGTATGTATAGTCGTGTTGAGTAACGGCGATGGACTCGCCATCTGTCACGTTGGCACCTAATATACCTCTGGCGGAAAGTGGGTGTGTGGGTATTACCTATACACCTCTGCCTACCCTTCGGGGACCCTTGTGGGAAGGCGTGAGGATA
>JACCPG010007332.1:0-17391 GCA_016069955.1 Drepana arcuata
TGACCAAGAAAATAAATACTTCACACGTAGCTGACCCTGCAAAAATCCTTTTCTACACCCCAAGTATTGTAAGTTATAGTGCGATCGAAATATCATATCGGAAATGCAGCAAAAAGATTATAAAGCAATAATAATAATAATATAATAACAAAAAATTATGGTTAAAAGTTGTCCCTTTAGGCAGGGTTCCGAAGATACTGGCAGCGTTCCCCCTTTGAATAAGCTAGGCTAATTCTTTGTCCGAGGTAGCTGCCAGCTCTTCGGTCTCCTGTGATGAGCAATATAAAAAAAAGGTTATTTCAAAAATACGTATAAAATTTTTAGTGCCAACCCTAGCGCACTACAGCGCAGATTTATATGGCGTGCCGAAATTTAGACGTGCTTGTGCTTCAAGCGACGACGTGCATATAATAATGCGTTGGTGAACCGCACACCACGCGTGATAAACGATGTGTGCATTATCTGCACGAAAATATGCACATCGTAGTGTGCACACGCCTTTATAATGCATATGTATTTTCTTCTGATTCTAAAGTTAAAAACACATCGCGGTGCAATATCGCAGTTATACATCACTTTACTTAGGCTTAGAAAAGACTCATTAGTAGAGACTGTTGGAGATTGAATTTATACTTTTTTATTTCTAAACCTTTGCTTCCCTGTAAATTTTTTTATCTAGTTGCAAGTAGTATCCATTGCCCTAGAGTATACGTTCTAATAACTAAAACCCCTGGTGGCTCAGTGCTTCCGATAGCTATATCGAAATGCCAGGTAGAGGTTCGAATCGTTCGTCACATCGAGAACTTTACGATGAAGGAAGGTATCGTATCGACACTATACACAGTGCCTGAGGGACAGTGATAGACTCGCCACCAGTGCTATTACCAACGAAATACATGTTTAGAAAAACATGTGGGTGTTTTGTATGCCTTTGCCTACGCTTCGGAGAGAGCTGTGGGAAGGCGTGATAGTAAAAAAGGCTGAATCCCGAGGACCTCGTTTTTTTCCCTCTCGTTCTTCCTGTCTCATTTATATGTTAATGCAGGGTGCCACCTATGCAGACATGACATATCCCGAATATTGATGAGATAAACAATACCTACGACCGACCACGACTTCCCTGTCGGTGTTTTTGTCATATTTAAAATCCCAATTAAGCGGGCGGCGATGCTCATTTGTTTAACATATTATTAGTTAAGAGCTTCCTGTGGTTACAATTTTGTATATATTCCACTTAAATCCTACTTTAATAAGAGTTTCATATCTGCATTTGATTAATGAATGGAATGAGCTCCCCGTCGAGGTTTTCCCTGGAGAGTACAGCATGGAGTTCTTCAAGAAGGGTGTGAAAAGATTCCTGCAGGGTCGGCAACGCGCGAGTGATACCACTGGTATTGCAAGCGTCCATATGCGGCGGTAACCGTTTACCATTAGGCGGACCGCATGCTTGTTTGCCACCCATGTAGTATAAAGAAAAATATCTTTACTTATACCTTGGGACAATTCTAAACAAATTGACCTAGTCCCAATTTAAGCAAAGCTTGTGTTATGGTAACTAGACAACGATATGTTTTCTTATATTGATAGATATATACATAGATACATAGGACATCCAAGACTAAGGTACAAATAATACTAGTGTTCATCACACAAATATCTGCCCTGCGCTCATTGAAGTTCTTTTGAATGTAAAGTTTTTTTTTATAATTTTTTACAATTAAAACAGTTACTGTGGCACGGCGACCGATTAACTCAGAATTTCAGGAGCGATTTCTCAATTCAACCGCAGCTGGATAAAAAAAGTATATCATCTATTCAGGCTTTCCGTTTGTTCCAATAACGTCAACTTTACTACGCAATAAATTCATTATCACCTTTTAAAAACCCAATAACTGGAATTATTGCTATATTAAAAAAATATATTCTTAACTCTCAAGACCATTAATTTATCCCTTCCCTTTATCGTTAAAATTTGTAGTTACATCTTCATAGTTTTGCTTTTAGCAGATAATTAGTTTACATAAAACGAACAGGTCGCGCTACGCCGAAGAGATTTTTATCTGCTGGTATTTTGTTCCCGTTTGATATCGTTTGAACCATGCTATAAATAAACCTTGTTCATAAAATAAACGGCATTCGCCCAGTCTGCCCGAGTCTCTCACAGGTTAGGCAGAGAGAGTAGAGTGCCAGTTCCCTATGGACTTAGCGACCAATTTCGCTTCATCAATATTCATCAGCTTCTTTAACGCAACGTGAAATTTGATATACTGAGAAAAACTAAAGCAATGCAAACAAAGCCGCGTGCAAGAAAATTGAGTTATTTATTATCTTCATCCATTCCCACAAGGATCTCCGAATCGGTAGGCAGATGTGTAGGGAGTACTCACACACCCACTTTCTACCACAGATATATTCTAGGTGCCAACTTGACAGATGACAGACAGGTGTGTCCATCGTTGTTACTCAAGCACGACCATATCATACGCCTTTGAATTTTTCTCAAGCTTATGCAGGTTACCTCTCGATGTATTCCTTCACCGTAAAGCGCTGTACTTGTACGTGTGACTAAACAATGTACTTAAGTTCAGAAAAACTCATCCGAACGGCCGGGATCCCAACCAAAAGATCCCAACAGGCAACTACTCGAACCACAACATTTATGTCATATTATGGAAATGTCGACTTATAACTCAATAATAACCCTAACTGCTACGGGGTATCAATGCTGGTGTTACAGTCCCACGGACTGTTAATGTAATTTATACCCCCATTGTGTCACACCAAATGGTGACGTGACTTGCACTGCAATATGTCGCAGTTGTCTCGTCTCGCCCTGTGCAGTGATAAATAACAGAAAGATACAAACATAATTATACACATTATAGTATGCACAATTGGAAATTAAGGTTTACACACAATTTCAAATCTATACTTATTATATGTTTTATATTTCTTTCAACACACCGCGTCTCATACGATGCAGAAAAACGTCGTAAGGTTTACCGTGGTTTCTTCTCAAATATGTAGGCATGCTGAGAAGTTCAGTCGCGCTTTCGAAAAGGTGAGAGTCTCGCCATCTGTCACCGTAATGTTATCTCTCTGCCTACCCCTTCAGCAACATTCTTAAGATGTATATATAGTTATTTGATATTTTAATGCTATAAACATTATTCTATAGAATAGCTTCGCATCGCTTTCGCATCACTATCGCAGTGGATCGAAATATATCTGCTTATAGTTTTTATCGTTTAATAAATTATTCAAACCACAAATTGATTCCGTTCTAGTTGTGGACAGGCGATGCAGTTAAATGATAGAATAAAGTAATAAACACGATGGAACGTATGCTAATGAACCATAAAAGATAAAGACATAAATATTAAAAAGTTCGGTTCATTAAATCAATATTTGTATCTTCATAACTGTAAATGTTCAAAATCTTGTTTTATATATCGTGCGGTTTAATAAAAAGTTCCCTCCACGAACGTCAGGCTGAGGAATAAATCGTGAGGATACAGCATGGAGTTCTTTAATATGGGTTAAACTTCTTTAAAAACAATTACTTAGATCTAATCGATCGAGCACTCATTGATCGTAACGTCAAGAGAACGAAGCCAGCGAGGTTGTATGCAGACTGACAAAAGTGGATGTGGCAAAAGAGGCCTGTAAGTATAGAGAGAACTGGCGCTCTACTATCTCTTATTTTTTTAACAATTCGACGTGCAGATATTTATGCGTATTCATTCTTGGAGTACATTAGTTTCCGCTTAAACTATCTTTAGAAACAACCAATTTAATATTATTGTCACTAAATTATGGTTTCGATAATGATAGTAAATCAAAACCGTATCAGTATTTTCAAGGAGCTCATATATTGCAACCGTGAAAGTAAATAAGCACCCATTTCTAACTAATAAATAACAATTAATTAAACTAAGGGCGACACCAATTAATTAAATAAATTTCTTGACGTCGGTGCATGTGTAAGATAAAATGTAGTATATACACAGTAAATTATAAATGTATACGTCAATATATTATCTGGTCAATTACTATACGAAATACTTATCATCACGAATCAAGGAGTAGGCGGAGATAGTAAAGCGCCCGTTCTCTCAACACTAACATATTGACATATATATCTCTTCAATCAAATTGTACATATACTATATGTACAATTTGGATGTACCAATAGTGTAAAGATGTAGGTACATAGTCATTGTATCAACTCACGCTGACGTCGCAAGCAGAGTTGAACGCCAGTTCTCTCTACACGTGCACATCTATTAACTTTTATCCACATTCCCTTCGTTTAGTCCTCATTCATTACTCCAGTGTATATTATATGAGATACAATCTCTATATACAGAAATCAAAGATGATACGTTTTAGATTAGCTGTTGCTTATTTTTGTATGAGAAAGGGGCAAACGAACAACTCGCCTGATGGTAAATGATAATCTTTCTCCGTTTGAAAGTTTCATGCATATTATTAACCTGTCAAGTTATTGCTATTATTAGGTATTTTAAGAGTGCGAGAGGGACAGATGTATTTTCCGTCTATAGATCTGTAACCTTCACATTAGAATGTATGAGAGGAAGTCTTGAAGGAAAGAACAATTCCTGGAAGACAATAAAAAATCCAAACGTCTGTTGGTTCTGTGATGTAACTACCCTGTACGATTTTCTTTATTTCAAATTTAGAATATGGTCGTACTAATTTGGAGCTGTGAGCACTTCAAAGAAATATAAGCGAAATGTTGCCAGCATGCGGTTTAGTCGTTGGGTTTGTAACCCATTTCGAAAATTATAAACCCAATTTTTCGTATGTAGAACACCATCATTAAACCTATAACGATTTTAGGCAACCTTGTGCCAAATATTTGTTAGGTATTTAGATTTTTAGACTAAAAATGTAGGTTGCAAAATTTTTTGAAACACGATAAAATTTTGTGTTACATTTTTCTTTGCGAGAATTTTATAATGTTGTCTGTCTAGTCGAAACGTTTATATCACGAAATTGCATTTTTAGTTTTATCTTCATGCCTGCCCACAAAGATTCCCGAAGGGGTAGGCAGTGATGTGTAAGTAGCATCCACACACCCACTTCGAATAAAAAGGCTTACAGTTAGACAACCTTACTATCTGACGAGATGAAAAACCTACAGTATGTAGGTAGTACACATAAATTGTCTATCTTACTAAATTAACTTTTGAAGACTACTTTTACTGTTCTTGTTGCTGCCGAGTGATATTCCAAAAGTAGTTTTCCTTTTAATCAAGCAAAGGTATAAGCTAAGCAATATACAGTGAGCATGTGAGAAGATTTGGTCGAAATTGAACGCAAGTAGAATGAACAAATAGTTTATATATCACCACACATTCCCTCTGAAATCTTTGAAGAGGTAATAAGTCTATGAACCACACACTCTTTTCGCCTGAGATACATTAAAGTGTCAGCATGACAGATGGCGAGTCAAACGCCGTTACTCCAAGTGTGACTACACAAACGTCTTTGAATTCCTGCCTAAGCGTATGCAGGTTTCCTGACAATGCTTTTCTTCACTCTTAAGGTCGCGGTGCAATAAATAACTGTGTAAGCATTATTGGTACAGAACTGGGTTGGAACTTGCGATCTTTATCATGCAGTGACTAACCTACACCACTCAGTTACCACGACTTTTTATTTATATATTTTATCAGTATTTGTTTTAATAATTAACTCCTTAAACCTTAAGGGCATAGACACTAAAATGGATTACAAGAAAAATAATACGATGTTCGAAAACGTTCGAAGCATTCTAGAATAAAGTCGATCCGACAATAGTTACGAAAATCACAAATCCATTGGTTACAAATGTCAGAGTATATTATATTGAACTAAAGAAAAAAGAGCAAAAGATCGTGACATTCAGCCTTCTACTTCAGAAAGCCGAATGCATATCGCGCTGCATTGCACTGCGCACTTGCTTTTGTCAGCGGAGCGAGATGAGGTTATTTAGAAAAAAAAATATTTTTAATCAATCTCTACATGAGAACGAAAACGACAATAGCTGTAGAATAAATATGGACGCAGCGAAAGAGATAAGTCTAGAGAGAATTGGCGCTCTACACTTCCTGCCTATCTCGTGAGCGAATCAACGTATTGTGGTATTTACATTACATAATGTTATGTAATGAAAATATGATATATATATTATATCGTAACTGTTTGCACTTATAATATAACTGTTCTACCCAGCTTTCCTCATTAATAATTGTCTATGGTAATAATAGGTAACGTAATTTATGTTTATCAATTTTTCTGTCCAGATGTTTGCGTTTCGTCTGCAATAGGGACACCTTAAAGAAAGATAATCAGACACAGAATTTACTAGACTATATCATTTGCAAGATCCAGCATTCTTGTGACGTAATTTGTACTGAAACGAGCTGGGGAAAGCTTCAGTGCGCGAAGTCGCACTAATAAGATTTTGAATGTGAAATTCCGACGAAATGAACTTTGAAATAATCGTCTCGGGGCGAATACTTTATTCCCTTGCTTCATACCTACAGAAAACAATGCCGATTTATTGAGTTGGATACGAAAAAGGCTACAAATGTGTTGTTTAAACCTCTAAGCTGACACACAAGCGTGGGGCTGACGGATGCCTGCAAGACCTAAGGTATCACGCTTTGCCGAGCGTCCAAACTTCCCATAAAAATAATTTGAATGACATTATGTTGTAATGGCTTGCCTGCACAGCCTGGGCATCTAGGGAAGGAAACTCCTCACTTCAAGGACCATGAAGAGAGAGTAGAGCTCCGGTCTCTCCAGACTTACAGACCTACATATTTCACTTGTTCCTCATTCATCAGTCTCTTCATGCATTCTCTCCGGTTTCGAGTACTCTTGACGTTCCCATCCCTGAGTGTCTGATCTATTTATCTAAGTAGTCTGAACGTTAAATTGCACAATGATTATCAAAAGTAGTCGTAAATAATTTGCGCACAGATGATAACTCTCTTACATGACATAACTTAACGTTGATAAAACCCGTTATAAAGTTGGTTAAACTTTGCACACTTCAAGAACCTGATAACGATGTGTATGGTGTGGGAAATGTACATTTTCAAAGAGATTCTTATTGATCGTGTAAACAACGTGTTCTTAAAATATTTAATAAACGATTTAGCAATGATAATATTGACCTGAGTTATTTGCTTAACACGTATCAAGCGATTGTATTCGAAAATGTTTGCAGATATCGACTTTTCTCCCACGAACTTTTATTTTATATATCGCGCAATCCCACAGAATTCTCCGAAGGGTTCAGGGGTGAGCAAAACTTTTTTATTATGTCAGAGATATATTTAGGTGCCAACGTGACGGATAACGATTCCGTCCCTGATTCTGAAGTAAGACTTGTAAGAAGTAAGGCTTTGAATTTTTTCGTTCTGCGTAAAGCTCGTGTCAATAATAATTGTACTTAAGTTTAGAAAGAAATCATTAGTATCGTGAGGAGTAGACCTTGCATTCACCACGTCTCCAGTTTTGAAAATTGTATAATTTGTCATTACATACAAAGTTCTAAGAAAATGTATGGTATAGAAATGACACGAGTCAGCTGATGAAAAAGTCTGTCAAAACGGTCCCTTTTGTGAATAATTTATACAAAATAAAAAGATTCTTTCCCCTGTTTACGTTCTCTTGTTGATTTTCCATGGGGATCGCAGAGCGCGATCCGTATACATAGCTCTCTTTCTAACTCGCCCCGTGTAACAGTGACAATAAACGATTGTACTCTACAGATGGTGGATTGAAAGGGATTTCAAATTTCTGTGGAAATAGGCCGACATTTCGAACGGACGCTAGGGATGAAAATAAATGTAAATTTAAAACAATGTTTTTGTGTATTTTTGTTTATTTTCTCATCATTTTCCCGTTCTTTTGTGCGAGATTGTGAGAACAGACCTTTGTTTACGACCATGATGACGTCACTGCGGAAATTAGTACCATTTGCGACTTTTAATTAAATTTAATCAAATAGTCCTCCTCTAAGAAAAGTATCTTATTTTCCAAATAAAATAATATTTTTTAATAAAGTTGAAAGTATAATCAAATTGTCCAACTCCAGCACTCGATTGATAGTCGTTATTACTAACTTCAAGTTAGACGAAAAAGAACGAAGACCGAAGAAGAACGAAGAAGACTTCAGTATCTTTATATATACCGCCACTTTGTCTCGCCGTAGATATATTTAGGTGCCAATGTGACAGATGCCGGGATTGACGAGTGAGCAATAACAATTTCATTCATACAGCATTTTTCGTTGCCGATTATTATGTTTTAATTTCGCCAGCATATTGTAAGTAGGTAAGCTTTACTCAACATATCCAAAAAATGCTGCCCAAAGTAACTCTATTCAACGCGGACGAATTCGCGGGCACAGCTAGTACTTACATATGTATATGCAAACCTATATTCGTATAGTTTGCTCTCAGAATAGCCGCGAAATGAATTTACTTGCATAAAATACTACGAAAAAGCGAACATAAATAAAATAACAGCGAAATATTGTCGAGTTCGAATCTCGAGCGAGCCTTATTAGGATACACCTACGTTCAGCTTCACGGATTGTAATATTCCAAGGGTCAGCCTACACAATGCATGCGAAGTGCGGTATTATTTTTGTTTTGTAACACTCGTGCTGGTACATTACCTACATAGCTGCGGGTTGGCAGAGAGTAGAGCGCAAGTCCTCTAGACTTGCACTATCAATTCCAAAAGTACCAATTTCTTCATCAGTTACGAGTACTCTTGACCATCCCAACAAATTTTTTTCCAAACACAATTTTCATCCTAACACTTTTACGTAACATATTATAACGCATAAAAATTCTTATTTTTCAACCACTAACACAAATTTTACCCTCAATCAGTAAGTAATGATTTATTAATAATCTAGAGCCGTGGAGGAGAGTGTACGTTCAAACCCTGGCGATACAATTAATTTTACTTTCACTGAATCCCACACTGGTTAACTGCAGTTAGGTATTCCGTAAATAATATAAATAAACTTTATTATTTGAGTGCTTAATTTTAACAGGATCTTTGGCATCATTTCATATATGTACGTATATTAAAATTTTATTATACATGTACATATTATGTATGAACAATATAGTCGTGCTAGAGTAACGGCGATGGACTCGCCATGCGTCACGTTGGCACCTAATACCACTGGCGGAAAGTGGGTGTGTGGGTACTACCTATACACCTCTGCCTACCCTATACATATATATATTGAGCAGTCCAGCCGTTTCCGAGATAAGCCGGAACTTTAATTCCCATATCTTTTTGAATATTATTTATTTTTAGTATAGATTCGTCGTAAAGCTCATATGTCAGCTCATATAACAAAATAACTTTTCTTACAAATATATCCAACGATATTAATTTATTTTGAATCGATTTACTTTTCTCTCGTGGGAATCCCAGTGCCCGGCAACCCTAAAATTAACCTTTTCAACGTTTCCCCGAACGGGTATTAAGTGTTTTTCTCGACCCATTTCGATTTTACGAGTGCGAGTCGTGTTGTAGAATTGCTTTTATAGGTTCATAGTACTGCCACCTATGTATAAATTATTAATTCACTCCTGTTTAAAGCACCTGTCGGTACTTACTATAAAGAATATATTAGGATAGCTTTCTATGAAGAAATTTTGTATTTTGATTCATATTTCACACCGGGTCCCTCACGTGGTAGGCAGAGAGAGAAAAGTGCCAGTTCTATTTAAAGTTACATACCTCTTTTGCTTCATCCACATTCATCTCGCTTCGTACATACACGCCGGTTCAAAATAATCGGTATGATAATATGTAGGGATCAGTAACACTATTACTCATACACTTGACGGATACAAATCTGGTTTACCTTTAGAATGTTGCTTGTTGCTTGCTGAAAGGAATCTTTAAAAGGGGAACTTACCTGAAACAAAATAAGGTTTAGTTAGTTTAACATTATACATTTTATAGAGTTTTTCTAGGTATGTACATCGAGCTCACCACATACTACACTATCACACAAGAGAAACGTGAGGAAATGCGTATTTTTTTTGAGAAGGAAATATAATATCTATATCTCTGGCGTGTGTGTGGTCAGTACCTGTACACCTCTGCCTACCCCTTCGGGGCCTTGTGGGAAGGCGTGAGGATATATATATATATATATTTATTATTCAGGAGCCTTGATTCTCTATTTTATAACGTATGTCATGAACACGACCAAGTAACAGAGAGACAGTGCTTCTTTAAGATAAATTTTAAATTAGTTTTAATGAAATTCATGATGAATGCGTTAGTTTATGAGGATGTTTGTTATCCAATCACGCCAGAGCGGCCAAATGGAATTGGATGGAATCTGACGAAAGATAGATAGTTTTATAAGATGTTTTTTGTGTTTTATGTTTTATGATATAAGACATTGAATATCGCAGAAAAAAAACTAAAAAAATATATTTGCTTACAAATTGTACGCGGTCCAAACCACAGGCACAGCTAGTCAATAATACCCGGCTATCCAAACAGTATTCATTTCATTTAGGCGATATCCAACATACATTTATGACTTGAGGTATAATTAACAGCCTACGCGCGAAGGGAAAAAGCGAATTACAAAAGTCTAAACGCCTACGCTGCCTTAAAACGAAGTATTTGAAAATACACTTCTCAAGGATTAAAATATTGTTGAATTTGCATTGACATGATAAGGCGCCAATAGATCACTGCAGAAGGCGCCACTGCGGCGTACTTGCGCAAGCGCCGCTCCGCTGTTGATCAAAGATTAATTTGTATAGATAACTTTTTTGCGATGAGAAAATTAGTACCCGGATGTTGGGATAAAACCTTTTTTGCCGGCTGTCAATTCATGCACATAAATACATGTATCTCAAACGTCATATTATCTAGAATGTGGACATTGTACTGCGTCGAGCTTGGGTGATTTTTAACAAATATTGTTTAAATGTCATATAGCTTTTTTATACTGTAATCAAATATATTATAATAATATATCCTCACGCCTTCCTACAAGTCCCCCGTCCCCGAAGGGGTAGGCAGAGGTGAAAAGGTAATACCCACACACCCACTTTCCGCCAGAGGTATATTAGGTGCCAACGTGACAGATGGCGAGTCCATCGCCGTTACTCAAGCACGACTATACATACGCCTTTGAATTTCTTTTCAGACGTATGCAGGTTTCCCCTCGATGTTTTCCTTCACCTATACGGTGAAGGAATGAAAGGACGTCAAAACGTGGTGTGACTAATCACTGTACTTAAGTTCAGAAAAACTCATTGGTACAGTCGGGATTCGAACTAGCGATCTTTGTGTCGCAGGCAACTGCTCGAACCACTCGGCCACCACGGCTTTCAATCAAATATATGTATAGACATATACATATATATACTGATAGTAGATTCAGCGCTGGAACACAACAATAACTTCGAGTGTAATTTTATAACTATCTAATATACAGTACTGACAATCAACGCCAATTTTTAAAGAAGATTCTTTTGCGCCCAGCCTTCTTCATGTTTGATCTATTCTTGAATATGAACCTCACATATAAATGTAAACCAGCGAACAAAGAGCCACAAGCAAGCAGACACCTACGTGTTTCTTGACAGAAACCATAAGGAAAGTTAGTCATAACATAAGCAAATGAATGTAAAATCAATCTGTCCGTTATAATTATCTTCCAGCCAATGTTTGTGCGAGCGGTCAGGGACCCATGTATGAAAACATGCATTGATACAAAGTGTATTTGTTCAGTTGTCAACACGATCGATTATGAACATAAACGCACGCCGGTATTACTGTATCAGACCCACCACCTGTATGCCAGTCTTAATTGTACACAAAGTCACAGTATCCATACTAGTATCATGTACACAAATTAAAATTCAAAGAGGTATGTACCTATGTACAGTCGCCCTTGAGAAACAGCGATAGACTCGACATATGTTACTTCGGCACCTTTATGTATCTGCTTCGAAAAGAGGGGACCCATGTAGTCTAGTTGGTATAGCTCTATACTAAGTGGAGAGGAGTCCCAGTTTGATTCAATTTAAAAGATGTATGTATGTATAGTCAGCTGAGAAACAGCGCTGGGCTCGGTATCAGTCACGTTGGTACCTAAATTTTAAAAAATGCGAGAAGAGAGTCTTATTATATTCTGCCCCCTTCTGTCCCTGTTTACGCCTTCGGGGACTCTAGCGGAAAGGCATTCACATTTGTGTTAAAATTGTACAGATGTCAAGATCGATGATATGGATGCTAATAGGATGTCTAAGCTTATAGACATTTTCAAACCAATGAAGATAGTTCGAGTAACAACTTAGGCTGCAGCCAGTGTTAAATAAGCAACAAGCTAAGTTTAGAAGTGAGTTGTTAAGTGATGAACGAACCTGAGGAAGGATACGTGCCTCGAAGTAATAACTTAATTTGAAGGTTACAATGTCTTTGAACACCCAGGCACTGTTCGGGAACCATCGAGAGGTTGGCTTCTTATTTCAATAATCGTTTGTTTATGTTTGCAAACCGTGTGTGAGCGTATTTCAGCACAATATTTCAGTCGACGGACGAGTTTCGTGTTAACTTATTGCCTTTGTGCAAACTGGACATTGCGTTACGTTTCACTCCACTTAGGACAGAGTTGTATCAACAAAGTGACATGGGTCCCAGAAGGGGTAGAGACTAGAGAGTAGGTGTACAGAGACACCATCTATTCACCGGAGATATTATGTATTATACCAACGTAAAAGATGGACGGGAAGTGGGTGTGTGGGTACTACTTCGGGGACCCTTGTGGGAAGGCGTGAGGTAACAGATGGCGAGTCCATCCTATTTTTCAAGCACGTCTTTGAATTATTTCTCAAACGTATGCAGATTTCGTCTCGATGTTTTCCTTGACCGTAAAAAAACTCATTGGTACTGACAGTCGGGATTAAAACTTGCAAATCTTTGGGTTTTGTCTTGAGTACTCGTGAACACTCGGCCACCGTGGCTTTCAAATCTGTTCTATTCTGAAAAAGATATGAAAAGGCGACTCGCCATTTGCGACATGCTATATTAACGCTATTTTAGTTATTGTACAGTTAGTTACACGTAGTTAGTATGTTATCCATATTATGGATCGTAAAACTATTTACGGCGTTTTAGCTGATTATATTATTTCCCTATCGATGTTTTCCCATAAGCGTTTGCCATTTTCGTTAACAGTAACTCACGACTCGCCAAGCCATATATAGCAATGTAATTTTAAACATAACAGCTGGAAACACCAGCTAATAAGGTGCTGGAAGGCTGGAATAAGCTTTATGACCCGTTAAAATATAACCAAATACTAGCTGAGCCCGGCGGTTCTAACCAAGTTAAATTCGATTATCCATACTAAATAATAAATGCCCTAAGCCTTAGCTTAAGACTTTTTTCTATCATAAAATATACTCTGTACCTTATTCCAGACTACAAACTATTCCTGTGTCAGATTTCCTTAAACTCCGTTAAGCCGGAGCCGTTAAAGAGAAACACGAAAAACTAAAAAATCTACAATATTAAATCTCGAGTATATATAATAATATCTACACTAATCGCTGTATTTAAATTAAGAGAAACTCATTGGTACAGTTGAAATTCGAACTTGCAATCTTTGCGTTGCAAGAACTCTCACCACTCGGCCACCACGGCTCTGGTACAGCTATTAGCTACACCCAGTTTAGTACAAACACACATCTCAGTTTTCGCCGGAGACGTAGTTTAGGTGCCCACGTGACAGCTTTACAGCCTCAGGTTAACGCATTAGTATTATTCATATGGATAATGAAAATTTTAGTAATAAAAATAATAGTAACTATAGTCTTAAGATTCTAAATATGAAAATGTTGTTGAAATGAAAACGTGATAGGGGATCACGTAAAAACTACAGAATTTGGCGCAGAGATAAGGCTACATTAACACATACGATATGATTTATTCCAAAAACAAAAACTACCAATGGAATCATATTATACGCGGGTGAATACGCGAAGCATATTTAGTACAGTAATAAACATCAGTAGACATGCTCTGTTATGCTAAATTCATTATGTGAATTTGTAAGGGAGCGTCCGCAAGCTCCGTGGGCGCCAAGCCCTGACCTACGGCCGAGATTACCATAACCGATCGCCGGACACTAAACATAGCCGCTAGCATGAATTACTTATTTATTATCTCTTATCATTAACATTCGTTTTCATATACTAGTGTTTACGCTTGCCTATAAATAACATATATATAGCAGCTGTTGATTACCTTTAATATATAGGTATGTTTTATTCTTATTTTAAATATTCATTGTCCCGTGGTGGCCGCGTGGTTCGAGTAGTTTCCTTCAACACAAAGATTGCTAGTTCGAATACCATTGAGTTTCTGCACTGAAGTACAGTGATTAGTCACACCACGAGCTTAACGAAACATCGAGGGGAAACCTGCATACGTTTGGGAAGAAATTCAAAGGCGTATGTACAGTCGTGCTTGAGTAGCGGCGATTGACTCGCTATCTGTCACGTTGGCACCTAAAATATATCTCTGGCGGAAAGTGGATGTGCGGTAATACCTATACACCTCTGCCTACCTGTTCAGGGAGCCTCGTGGGTAGACGTGAGGATATATTAAATGAGTATTCAAACATTATCGTTACGTTCCTCCATTTTGTAAGGCAACGCCGCCATTTTGAATTTGCAAATTCGTACTGCAGCCTGATAACTGACTGATGCAGATACAATCAGAGCAGTTACTTTAGCAGTTCCAAGGGAACAAATACGAAGTCATTCTATAAGGCCCAATGCAATAAATCAGACGAGTTGAATTTAATTACACGTCAAACTTATCTGGGATTCGACATTCTGAATATCGTTCGAGCCGTCGCACCCACTGCAGGCGCCGGGCCCGTGGGTGGCAGTGAAGGGATCCTTGGTATTTATAGAAAAACCACCTGCTCGTTGGCCAGGCGTCGGAATTACAAATACTACCAATGGGAACACGGATTCATTATGAGCTGGGTTGCTACTCTTGCTACAAAAAGCCGACTGGGTCTGCAAAACATAGACCTCATTCTTCATATTGTATATATGCAAAAGTTTTTTATACATTGAGACGATACCACACAAATTGACATAGCCTAATTGACAAATTAGGCAGAGCTGTGTTATGGATATACATAAAAACATGGGACATCCAAGACTAAGGTACAAATGCTCATGTTCATCACAAATATCTGCCCGCAGCGGGAATCGAACCCGCGACCTCAATTTTCAGGAGCTCTACCCACTAGACGTAATTTTGTTATAAACTAATAAGTTTAAGCAAGCATGCGGTCCTCCTGATGGTAAGCGATTACCGCCTGTGGACGCTCACAACACCAGAGTTATCGCTCGCCTAAGTGTCTCTCCAATAGCTTTCATGTCACTCCCGGAGAAGCCAGAAACACAGGCGCCGCCATCGAAATCACATATTAGTAAGTCGATGCAGACACACAAAATTCAAGGAAAAACACATTAAAATTCGTTACACTTATAAAACTCGATACGCATGAATTATTCTTTAGGGCACGCCTACGTGCGCATTTATTGTCAACTGAAAATAATCCTTGAACAAATCAATAAATATCATTATAAGTTACGATACAATATGACCACCCCGACGTCCAGTTTACCAAGATCTCTGTTAACTTTACAATTATACTTAAGCCGTTATAGATATTGCCATCCACGAAGACGCGCCCCGCTATTCTTCCCTATAGTTTATGGTGTAAGTGTGCAACCTTCCACTAATATTGAGTATTAACGGTACATACCTCTGAGTGCACACGCACACTACAATTGATAGACTCGGGTCATACTCCCCGCATCCCGCGACCTCTTCGACTAGAAATTGGTGAGATGCGTCTTCGTAGATGGCACTATCTATAGTCAAATAGGTATTGGCGTGTTTTAACTTAAAATGGATGATCTACAATCCTCGTAAGGATGTACCCGCTAATAAACATCCGAAAGATAACACAGGTATGGAGTGGATTTACGTAATCGTTGTACATTTCTGTGGGGTAGTTGTGCCAAGCAAAAATAGTTTGTAAAACTAACAGCATAGAAGCTATATGGCTAGTAAAAATAAGTTCGCAGGGTCCGCCGCCCAGGGTCCGGTCTCACGATCTTTCGCCCACACATTTTGGTGAACCTAGGATAGTATTTAATGTAATGGCAAGTCATAATTTTTGAATAAACAAGTGCTAAGCGCATTGTTGAATTTCATGAAATGTATTTTATGTCCAGTCCATAGAGTATACATTGGCAAGCTTAAAGAATTGTGGGCTGTCAACAAGTAAGAAAACCTAACAAAGTATTTTCACATAAACATTCACACCATATTTAATTTAAAATAGATCCTTGATGTATATAATAAAAGTTGAGTTTTTTCTCCTTAAACCAAAGAATGAACCCTTGAACTACAACATACAATTAAATGAATCGTATACAAAGGAAAAAAAAAAGCAGGCCATAGTAAAACTCGAGTTTAAGGGCAAAGAAAGACAATCCCTATTTGGTTATCACTTCAGTGAATAAAGAAATATCTTCACGCCTTCCACACGGTCTCCAAAATGGTAGGCAGCGGTCTGTAGGACCTACACCCACATCTTGCGGGAGATATATCTTAGGTGCAAACGTGACATACCTATAAATTACACATGTTATCTAATATATTTTGCATGAGCTTTTAACAGACGTGTAATGTATTCGTTGCCATAATTATAGCTGGCTGGTAACGTCGTTTGAATAATGCATGCGCGTGCGCAGTTCAGATATACGAGCCTGAATTGTATTTGATTTGATCTTCTGTAAATGGTACGAGTGCTTGGGCAATAAATTATGTTTTATTTAGTGTTTTGACTTACATATACATATTTATAAGGCATTAAGAGGAATATATCATATGGCTGTTGAAAAGAAACCAATATAATATGTAATATGAAAGTGTATGGAAGAAGCGGTAGATGCAGACGAGAGTAGAGCGTCGGTTCTTTTTATACTCTTCCGCTTCATCCCCATTCATCAGTCTGTCCATACATGCTCACCGGTGTCGACTACACTTGACGTCAGTCTTATTTTATAGAACTAATCGACCGTACCTTATTCAAAGAACATCGTTTAAAGTGTCGTAACCGAATACTGTACAGGGATTACTGAACTTCTAATGGCTTTGACACTAACCTTATGCAACACAATAGTGAGGGGCACTTATCGATGGAGATAAACGAGTAATTACAGGCCTAATAGCAGGTAAACAATATAATTTAGTTTGTGTGATAATTAT
>JACCPG010007335.1:0-44594 GCA_016069955.1 Drepana arcuata
TCATCAGTCTCTTCATACATGCTCGTCGGTTTCGATAAATATAAATGCTAAATTGTAGCATCCTGTAGGATGTGATCTTCCAGCGCATTACATATGCGCGGCGCATAATAAATGTATCCGTTTAATTATTATTTTGAGAATATCCGCGCCCCGGGCTGGGGCCGACCATGAAAATATATTTAAAAAAAACATATTTAGTCAAGAGAATGCAAGTACAACGCCGGAGACCCTGCGTTCATTATAACTCTCGGGTGTCCTAACACAGTCCTAGCACACTGTCCCTGGCTCCACAGCCTGGCTGGCAGTCACAAGATTAAGTAGGTATATTGTGTATAGACGGGATAGGTTGCTAGTTTTATGTAGTGGTATTAAAAAATGACGAGATGAGATGAGCTGAGATGGTTTGGCCATGTCGAGAGAATGAATGATGAACGACTGATGAAAAAAGTGTATAAGGCGAGTGTGAATGAAAGTGTTGGAAGGGGTAGACCTAGGCGGACGTTTCTAGACCAAATTAGGGACGTCTTGAAAAAAGGTCGGGTCAAGAGGTGTGGGTACCTACCTACGCAGATCTGCCTACACCTTCGGGGACCCTTATGTCCTACCCCTATTTTTTTTGCATGTAATTAAAGGCTTATTATTATAATTGCGTCACAGGTCTAGTCACGTGGGTTCTGTGTTTAATAGAAAGCCATAGAATACTGAATTTAGCTTAGCAAAGCTCGCAAGCTTGAGTAGAGTACTTGGCACAGAGCGACCGCCAGTGAAATGGAAAGGGTTGGTAAACCCTGCACAGATGTAGACCGAAGGAGTTGTTAGAAGTGGCAATTTTTATTGGAAATATGTACGTGTCCGAACTAATATTTAGTCACTACATATCATCACGCCGAGTCCCTAACGGGGTAGGCAGAGAGTATAGAGCGCTAGCTCTCTCTAGACTTGCATACCTCTTTCGCTTCGTCCACATTCATCAGTCTCTTCATACATGCTCGTCGGTTTCGAGTACTCGACGTTCCCGTCCTTGAACGTCCGATCGATTTGATCCAGGTAGTGGGAACGTGGTCTTCCTCTGCCTCTTCTTGCACACACTTTGCTTTGTATATCTGCTTCGTCAATCTTTCTTCACTCATCCTTTTGGACATATAGAAAGGATTAATGAAGGATATTTAGTTAGTAGTTAGTATTTTATGATGAAGCATGTGCTGATAACTTTTCTTTTTGTATGACCAAGCCTGTGGTGCACTGCAGCTTCGAAACCCTATGAAGTTTTCTTGAACTTATGTACATTAATATATAACAACACGAGTTAAATCGTTCAAGAAGTGCATACGTTCAAGAAGTCATTCAAAGGCGTATGTATAGTGCTCGCCATCTATTACGTTGGCACCTAAATATGTCTCCAGCGAGAAGGAGGTGTTTTAACACTTATCCTTGGTGGCAATTGAGTTAAAAAAAATACCTAAAAAAATAAAATCATTTGACATAACTATAGCTACGTAACTCTATGTAGAAAGTAGATTGTACGACGCGATCCCTCGACTGGGGGCATTGTGACGGATCAATAGAGGCTGCGGATTAAATAACAATCGTTCATTCATTTCATTCACTCTCGCAGTGACCGATGAATCAATATCATTCCACTGTTTTCATACATGGATATGTATGAAGGAAATAATAAGTGATGAAATGTTGTCGAAACTGTTTTTTTATACCACATGGGTGGCAAATAAGCATGCGGTCCGCCTCATGGTAAGCGCTTACCGCCGCCTTTGGACGCTTGCAACACCAGGGGTATCACTCGCGCGCTGCCGACCCTGCAGGAATCTCTTCACACCCTTCTTGAAGAATTCCATGCTGTACTCTCCAGGGAAAACCTCAACAGGGAGCTCACTCCGCAGCCTGAGCCAACCATCTTTACTTAATTTTATAAGATTTGTATGTAAGTTTGTATTGAATAGGCTCCGAAACTACTGGACCGATTTAAAAAAATCTTTCACCACTGGAAAGCTACATTCACCCTGAGTGACATAGGCTATATTTTCATGTATTATGACCAACCGTGCGAAGCCGGGAAGGACAGCTAGTGTGGTATAAAAAAAAGTTTTTTGAACAGTGGCATACGGCTCAAACAGTTTAGGCTACACACTGTCTTTGTGCACTTTTTGTGCTCGTTCGCTCGTTCCATCTAGGTAGTTGAGGATACCACTTACCATGAACTCTCAGATCAGAAAGTCAAGAGTACTTGAAACCGGCAATCTATGAAAGACAATTAAATGTGACAAACTCTATCCCTTCATCCTCACCTCACGCCTTCCCACAAGGGTCTCCGAAGAGGTAGGCATAAGTCTATACGTAGTACCCACACACCCACTTTCCGCCAGAGATTTTAGGTGCCAACGTGACAGCTGGCGAGTCCATCGCTGTTACTCAAGCACGACTATACATACGCCTTTGAATCCCTTCATGATATCAGTATGTGTATGCTACTACCTTTCCGTTTCTCCCCCACAGTGAGCCAATCGGGTACGATCGATCTCGTTGCTATGGCGACCGGGGGATGTGACACTGCGTCGCCCAAAATCCAGGCCCTTGTTTTACGGAAAATATGAGTTACGAAATACATATTGCAACTGTACATTGGTCCTGTGTGGTAGTCAACAGTGCCATCTGTGGAAATAAGGTATTTGATCGAAAGCCTCCATATTTTTCCATTTAACATATATAATAATTTTATATACAACTATATTGAAGCCGTGGTGGCCGAGTGGTTCGAGCAGTTGCCTGCGACGCAAAGGTCGCAAGTTCGAATCCCGACTGTACCAATGAGTTCTTTCTGAACTTAAGTACAGTGATTATTCACACCACGAGCTTTACGGTGAAGGAAAACATCGAGAGAAAACCTGCATACGTCTGAGAAGAAATTCAAAGGCGTATGTATAGTCGTGCTTGAGTAACGGCGACGGACTCGCCATCTGTCACGTTGGCATCTAATATACCTCTGGCGGAAAGTGGGTGTTGTGTGGGTATTACCTATACACCTCTGCCTACCCCTTCGGGGACCCTTGTGGGAAGGCGTGGCGATATAGTATAGTAGTGCTTGAGTAACGGCGATGGACTCGCCATTTGTCACCTTAGCTCCAAAATATATCTCTGGTGGAAAGTGGGTGTGCGGGCATAACCTGCCTACTCTTTGAGGGACCCTTGGAAGGCGTGAAGATATATAAGATATATATAGTGGTGTGACTAATCACTGTACTTAAGTTCAGAAAAACTCATTGGTACAGTCGGAATTTGAAGTTGCGATCTTTGTGTCGCAGGCAACTGCTCGAACCACTCGGCCACCACTGCATACTTAAATATCGATATTTTGCTATATGTACCGTGTATACATCCATATGCAGTTAGTAAAAAGCGGTTATTTTAATATTACAAACAGACACTCCGATTTTATTTAGTATTTGTATAGTTTTTGTTAGCATCTATTCTAAAAAAGTTTTAACAACAAAAGATAACATAATAGCATATACCCACAAACCGAATCTCGACTAAACCAAGTTCAAATAAACCGAATCTAAATGGAATAAGCGAACAAAGCGTTGGGCGGGCGGCGTGTAAATTGCTATATCCGGTCCGCCGCGTCACTTCCGCCAATAGACTTCCCGCCCACCTGCCACTATTAGTTTACTGCGCGAAGAAATAGTCTTTACGAAGGAAATCTCATTTTGCGCTACATTGACCGATGTCAAGATGAGGAAAAGAGGGCTAAGGGCTTGAGTCTCTTACAAACTACGCGACTAATTAATGTTGGTACCTTAAGGCATAGGCAAAGAAGTTCTATATGGTTTTTACATTTTTCATCCATTTTAACACGCTTTTATTAAGTTCATACGTATGTTAGAGTATTGTGAGAAGAGTGTATGAATGAGGTTCTTATAATTACTAATTAGTGTAATTGGATTTTTAGCCGTACTAATTATGTATAAATAAATAAATAAATAAATAAATAAATTGGTTAGTATGGAACAGAAACTTTGAACATGATTTTGACCTCCTTAAAAACGTCGGATTAAATCGACATTTTGAATACTTATCAAGGGCCGATGACAGTCCATACTAGGATTAGAATTAGAGATGGTAATTTAAATAAATGAATTTAAAACTAAAACCGTGTTATTAATAAATAGAAAGTAACATCGTAGTGTTTCTGAACGCACTACGCTTTGCAAGATATGACAGTACTGACATTTGAACATATTTACATACATACATACATACATACATACATACATACATACATACATATCATCACGCCAAGTCCCTAACGGGGTAGGCAGAGAGTATAGAGCGCCAGTTCTCTCTAGACTTACGTACCTACTACATTTAATTACATACTATTTTTTCTGATAATTCTTACAAAACATAAACTTGCAAGGTGTTTCGATTTTTCTGATGAGAAGTATATGTATATTATTTAATACTAGCTTATGCCCGCGGCTTCGCCCGCGTGGAGTTCGAAAAAGTAGCTTTGGAAATGTTCCTGCTAGAATCGGTTCAGCCGCTATGCCGTGAAAGAACATCATACATTATAATATAAGAACTTTGAATTTTTCAGGATGAAAAAAAAGTAGCCTACGTCCTATTCCTAGGTATAAGCTACAAACTTTCACATTTATAATATTAGTCAGAAGTAAGATGAGCAGTATTGTAATACACAAGACATCTTTAATATTAAATATATGATTGCTAAGTATAACGGGGTACGAAATCCCGAAAATCCCGAAAATGTATTTTATTTTCCGCCGTTTGCAAAACAAATTCGTAACTGGCGAGTTTTCAAGAAAAATAATTACGATGGGGTGGGATTTCACCGAGGGGTGGCTCCCCCAAGAAGTTTCTTAAATAATTACGCGGCTTCTTTTATTTTGGCCAAACATTTGTGTAACGAGATTACGCAGGAGATGATTAGCTCTCGGCTCCCTTTCATTTTTATACTGAATATTATGTCGGCTTTTTCGTTACATTTAAATAGACAATATAATTGGGTTTTAATTTTTTTTTTATGGTAGCAACATTACAGACAAGCGTCAAACGTTATATTGTGACATATTTATCTGAATTGATATTTATATCGTCTTATATTTATATCGTGCTCGAGTAACGGCGATGGACTCGCCATCTGTCACGTTGGCACCTAATATACCTCTGGCGGAAAGTGGGTGTGTGGGTATTACCTATACACCTCGTCCTACCCCTTCGGGGACCCTTGTGGGAAGGCGTGAGGATATATTATATATTATTTATTTTATTCTCCTTATGCTAGTCAACTATTAGCTGGACCGATTTTAATTAGGCTGGACTCGACATAGGTATGGACCGTTGGCACCAAAAATATATTTCATTTGAAATGATCATGTTACACACACGTATCATCAAGCCGAGTCCCTAACGGGGTAGGCAAAGAGAGTAGAGTAGAGTTCTCTCTAGGCCACATATGTCTGCAGTACGTAGCGTTATTTCAGCACGAGTCGCGTTACCAGAGGTCGCGCGCTCGACTGACGGGGCACTGAAATAATGCACTTCAGTAGCTGAAAGATTCAGGCTTCAAATTGACGCTGGAATTTGTCTGGAACTGACTTTGTACTACAGTCATTGACACACTAATTTGATATCACGCACTTCAAAGTTTTTATTTTCTGCCACAAAGTACGATGTATTTTGTGGCAGAAAATATATATATATCATATAAGATAAGATACAGACAAACATTCATTTATATATATAGGTATAAATGAATGTTTGTCTGTACGTCCTTAATAGAATCTTAAACGGCTAGAGCGATTTTAATTAAATTTTTTCTTAAGGTGGATTGGATAATGGTTTAGATTTACAATTGGACCCGATAGGTGGCGCTGCGATCGTGTTTCAGGGAATTTTACTTTTCCACCCAAGCGAAGCTGGGCGAGACAGGTATAATATGAGCAAATTAAAATATTTATTTATTTATCAACTAGCTGTGGGGGCAATACTTATTTATAGGTGTCTATGAGTTCTTGAAAGGTGGAGATACTGCCCCCGTCGGCCTAGGCCAATATAACCTAGCTACGAAGTATAAAGGCCGCCAACTGCATATCGCTGTGGCTCAATCCTTGCCGTGAAATAAATTAATTTTATTGCGAAGGGGAGGGCACTGCTCAGTATATAGATAGATAGGTATATAAGGCAGGGCGTACGTAGGTATACGCGAAGAAAAACTCTATAAAAAGCTAATGTACACCGGACTTATATACGAACGAAATTCGCGTCCGAAAGTTTATTTCCCTGTGTGCGTGTCTGAAACACACTAACACACACTTAGGCACTTGGTGTTTGAACATTCATTATAGATACATGCTGTAAATATATGTTGTGTGCATGTGTGTCTCACGCACACATGCGCAATCCCTTGTCGTAATCGGAACTTTGGAGTATACGTATACACAATGTATTTTCTATCAGTGTGCGAGTTTATATTTGTAATGTTCAAGTAACATTTGTCGTGTATGTTTGTGTGTGCCACGCCCCGAGCGTTGTAGGACTTCGCCCTCGGTGGCGCCCCCGGCGAGGGGCATCGCGGATGCGGTGGTAACTGAATCGTACACCGGAAGTTGATTAAAATAATTGTGTTTTGAATTTTCCGGCGGCTTTGGAACTTTCTATTGGCCTAGAACGTTTCGTATGCATACATTCAGTTAAGACGGAGATTCAAAGTAGTTTAGGAGCTTAGGATTTAAGTGACATTTAAACCTTCTTTTTTAAGAGCCTCTCCATTTAGTGAAGGTTGGCCGTCAGTTCGGAAAATTTCTGTGAAATTTTAAACCTATTCGCTTTTTAACGGTTAGATCCTATGAGAGTAGTAATGTATACGTGTGTTCCGGCTTATATATTAAAATAGGCTATTAGCAATCTCCCTTTAAAACTCCATCCAAATCGGCTCATCGTGTGATTGAAGTAGCAAATATCCATACATTGTTATTTATTAACTTTTTTTATAACTTTGTATTTTTTTTATTGTAAGTAATCCGCTTAAGTAAAGTACAGTGATTAGTCACAACCACGAGCTTTACGGTGAAGGAAAACGTTAAAATTAATTCTTTAGTCATTCATGTTAGTTATTATAAAATATTCTCATTATATAATAATCTCATTAAATAATATATCCTCACGCCTTCCCACAAGGGTCCCCGAAGGGGTAGGCAGAGGTGTATAGGTAATACCCACACACCCACTTTCCGCCAGAGGTATATTAGGTGCCAACGTGACAGATGGCGAGTCCATCGCCGTTACTCGAGCACACGACTATACATATGCCTTTGAATTTCTTCTCAGACGTATGAAGGTTTCCTCTCGATGTTTTCCTTCACCGTAAAGCTCGTGGTGTGACTAATCACTGTACTTAAGTTCAGAAAAACTCATTGGTACAGGCGGGATTCGAACTTGCGACCTTTGCGTCGCAGGCAACTGCTCGAACCACTCGGCCACCACGGCTCTCTATATCTATATTGTCATTATGCTTTTATAAAGTGTATGCCTTCCTTCATACATATTAAATGTAGAGTCCCTGACAGAGTAAGAAGTAAGGAGTAAGAAGAAGAGAAAGAAAAGCGCTAGCCTCAATATACTTACAGACCTACTACGTTTCATCCACACACAGTTTCTTGGTGCATGCTGGTCAGTACAGTGATTAGTCACACCACGAGCTTTACGGTGAAGGAAAACATCGTGAGGAAACCTGCATACGTCTGAGAAGAAATTCAAAGGCGTATGTATAGTCGTGCTTGAGTAACGGCGATGGACTCGCCATCTGTCACGTTGGCACCTAATATACCTCGGGCGAAAAGTGGGTGTGTGGGTATTACCTATACACCTCTGCCTACCCCTTCGGGGACCCTTGTGGGAAGGCGTGAGGATATATATTATATCATAATTATAGACAATATATAATAATAATATATCTTTACGCCTTCCCACATATTCCCGCAATTATATAAGTATTTAAATAAACATGTTAATTAAAACGAAAGCGTAGCGTGTTTCGCTCTTCTCCGCGTAGAGCGTCACAGTTTACAGTAGACATAGGGCGGGCTACTGTTCACAGCCTGCGGCCTTCCTGACCAATCACAACGCTTCGAGCTATATCGCTGTCACGCTCAGATACACGGTATACCTCATCCGGTCGTCCTTGTCGCTTCCCCCGGCTAAAATCCTAGCTATCACTACGTATTATTCAAAATTTAGCTTTGCCCAGAAAGTTTTAAAGTTGAATTTTCCATGTACAGTAGAGAGGAGCTTCAGGCGTTTTCCACTTGAGTTAATTTTTATTTGATATTGAGCGTCAGGCAGACGACGATTTTCAAGTTCAGGGTCCCCCCTTTCAAGCCATTATGAACCTTATTCTTCATGAAACTGAATACATTTCCAGTGAAATGCTGCGTGGAAATGTATTTACGTGTGCAATGCTGGCATTCTCATTGTTACATTACAGAGAATTGTACAGAGGAGAGTAAATTAAACTTACGCCTGAGAGCAATAGAGTTGGTTTTCATACGGGTATTATTGGTTGTTACGTCTTTGAGTGTTTGGTTAATATGTAGCCTGAGGCGAAAGCTATTTGCGATGACAATTTCGCGAGCGACGCCGAAGGAAATATGGCTTTTATATTCGGCGTCGGAATTATATGGCTCTAAAATGGAATCGGTTTCGGCACTTTGTCGAAACGAACTAGCTTAGTTGTACATCTTCAGCTTTTAATTAATACTAGCTGATCCCCACGGCTTTTCTTCCGTAAATGTTTACATATCTCTTACCAATCCGCCGCCATATTGCAATTTATTCAATGTTAGTAGGCCTAGCCTGTCCCCTGTCTCAATAGTATGTTTATATCCCATTGGAAACGTCTTTCTTCTAGTTGCAAGGTACCTTATTTCCTTCTTTGTACCAATCACAAAATGATGAATAAACCCAGAGAGTTTGGTTCACCGTTTCTTCTCCTGACAGGTTTTTTCTTGGAAACGTTACCAACGTTACCAACTTTAGTTTTTTATTAAGTACTAGCTTATGCCCGCGGCTTCGCCCGCGTGGAAAGAGCAACATACATATTTTTGCCTTTATAATATTAGAGCTGAATCTTTCGGGATTCAAATGTAGCCTATGTCTTAATCCTGGGTATAAGCCATCACCATAAAAAATATCAGTAAACAGGCTTTTTTTCAGTCGTAAAAATGTTGTTTTTTTTTTCATTAAAACGTATCCTATGTTACTTCTTATACCTCCAGGAATATGTGTACAAACTTTCATGATAATCGGTTATGTAATTTTTACGTGAAAGCGTAACAAACAAACTTACATTCACATTTATAATATTAGTAAGTAATTAAGTATTTGACGTTCAATAAGTGTTCCCTGTATCACTTACGGTGAATGAAATAGTTTATAGTGTATAGAGTTCTGTATGGAAACTGACGCGTGACCATAAAGGCATTATGTCACGCAATGTACTTAAATGTAATGGGGAGAAAACAATGGATGTACAACTATTAATAATATAATATACGAGTTCTCTTACGGACGCAACTAGTTTTCTTTGCTGGCAACGCATAGACTTCTCAAATAGGTATGTATTTTGATTTGATTTGCTGATCCTTTGACAAATTAATGTGATGTGAAAGCATCGCAAACAGAAGCATCATAATTAAATATGAAAATGAGTTTATTTTCATATTTATTTGTCTTCAGGCCTTCACATAAAGGCCTCAAAAATTAAGGACGCCAGAGTTTCAATATTGCCCTATGACTACCTACTTACCTACTTAATGGAAAAGTAAATATAATAATAATATATCCTCACGCCTTTCCATTTCCCGAAGGGGTAGGCAGAGGTGTAGGTATAGGTAGCAGGGATGTTGCGAATATTCGCATCCGCATCCGCAAATGCAGAGCTTCCGCATCAATGTTGACACACACACACACACACACACACCCACACACACACACACACACACAAACACACACACACACACACACACACACACACACACACACACACACACACACACACATAAATAAAACACAATAAATATAAAAATAAATTAATACAATTTGCTAAATTGTATTAATTTTATTGAAGACCACAGAAAGAGAGGGGACTCTTCTAATACAGGTTCTTGGAACTTAAAAGAAGAGATCCCAAACCATGTAATATTATTATCTTGTAATTAATTCAATAAAGATTTATTATTATTATTATTATTATCCGCAATATTCAATGCGGATTTTCATGCGGATGCGAGCCTTAATATATCCGCATGCGCGGATGTAAAAAAATCGGCATCCGCAACATCCCTGATAGGTAGTACCCACCCACTTTCCGCCAGAGATATATATTAAGTGCCAACGTGACAGATGGAGAGTCCATCGCCGTAACTCAAGCACGACTACACATACGCCTTTGAATTGCTTCTCAGGCGTATGCAGGTTTCCTCTCGATGTTTTCCTTTATCGTTGGAAGAGTACCTAACAACAGTTTTTTTTTAAATCACAAATACCTGTTTGATATGATCGCTGAAAGCAGAACACGCCTTATACCTAGTCGAGATGAGGAACTCATCTTAAAAGTTTAATGAAACAACAACAGTCAAGGGCTGAACAAGTTAAACTTAAGCAAATTTAATTAAAACCAAATCATTTCCTCCGTCAGATAGAGTGAGGCTGACGAACAGACGCACAAATAGTATATCTTCAAGGGTCCACGAAGATGTAGGCAGGTCTGTGTAGGTAGGTACCCACACACCCACTTTCTGCTAGAGAGATAGCGAATCCATTACTCAAGCACGACTATACCTACCTACCTATGAATTGCTTCTCAAACGTTTGCAGGTTTCCTCTCGATGTTTTCCTTCGCCGTAAAGCTCGTGGTGTGACTAATCACTGCACTTAAGTTCAGAAAAACTCATTGGTGTTGGAGTTTGCAAGTTCAAGGGTTCTAAGGGAACAATTGGACCACCATGGCACTTTTGTAATACTTAGGTATTGTAAACACTCAGTCTAGGCGGTAAAAATTCGTTGATATACAATAACATGCATACTTAACCTAACTTCTTATATTATAAATGCGAAAGTTTGTGAGGAATGACCTCCTGCTGAATGGAATTGGATGAAGTTTGGCACAGAGATTATTAGCTGGATTAATATATGTTATCCATCGCTCAAGGACGGGAACGTTCAGAGTACTCGAAACCGACGAGCATAGGTATATGAAGAGACTGATGAATGTAGACGACGCGAAAGAAGTATGTAAGTCTAGAGAGAACTGGCGCTCTATACTCTCTGCCTACTCCGTTAGGGACTCGGCGTGATGATATGTATGTACGTATGTATATGTTTTTTTACCGCGGAACACAGCTAGTAGTAAAATATACTTAGAAGACGTATGTAAAGGCATGTCTGACACAAGACGTGTCCAGGTAAGCATATCTACGAGAAAGAACGGATTTTCTTAAGCATTAGGGAGCGTCACGTAATAATGCGTGAGGCGTTAATCGTCGAGCGAAATGTCATATCTCACCAAGGGGAGAGGAAGGGGTCAAAATCACCTCACGTAATTAATTGATATTCCCTTATCTCCTTTGAGAATCCTGCATACGTACATACATATCATCACGCCAAGTCCCTAACGGGGTAGGCAGAGAGTATAGAGCGCCAGTTCTCTCTAGACTTACATACCTCTTTCGCTTCGTCCACATATCTAAGTTAATATAAATAATTATTGTAAGCACTACAAAGGTAACAAAATTTATATGGAGGGAGTGAGGGAGTATTTTTGGAACAGCTTCAAGAGTTAACTGGTGACTCCACTTTACGGCCATTTTGTATTTTAGGTGCCAACGTGACAGATGGCGAGTCCATCGCAGTTTCGCAATGACATCTATAACGTCTTTGAATTTCTTCTAAAACGTTTTCAATTTCCTCTCGATGTGTTCCAAACCAGGTGATGAACCAGATTAATTAATGAACTTAAATTCGGTAAATATTTTTAGTATGGTCGGGGCTCGATCTTGCAATCTTTGTATTCCAGGCTACTAGTCAAACCAGACGTGGTGGCCGAGTGGTTCGAGTAGTTGCCTGCGACGCAAAGGTCGCAAGTTCGTATCCCGACTGTACCAATGAGTTTTTCTAAACTTAAGTACAGTGATTAGTCACACCACGAGCTATACGGTGAAGGAAAACATCGAGAGGAAACCTGCATACGTCTGAGAAGAAATTCAAAGGGGTATGTATACCTAGTCGTGCTTGAGTAACGGCGATGGACTCGCCATCTGTCACGTTGGCACCTAATATACCTCTGGCGGAAAGTGGGTGTGTGGGTATTACCTAAACACCTCTGCCTACCCCTTCGGGGACCCTTTTGGGAAGGCGTGAGGATATATTATTATTATTATTATTATTATTATAGTCAAACCACTCGGCTATCGCGGCTCTTTAATCTATACATCTATACAAATAATAAAGTTTGAGTGTCTGTTTGTAATATTAAAATAGCCGCTTTTTACTAAATGCATATGGATGTAGATATATATGGTATATAAATATATATTTTTTTAATTGTAAGTGTGTCTGTTTGTTCCGGCTAATCTCTGAAACGGCTAAACCAATTTTGACGGGACTTTCACTGGCTGATAACTGATGTATAAAGGAGTACTTTAGGCTACTTTTATTTTTTGCTAAACAATAACTTTTGTGCTAAATTACACGCGGACGAAGTCGCGGGCACAACTAGGTATGTAACACGAGGGTGCAATGGAAACGAACTCGTTACAAGAAACATCCGAAGAAGGTATGGAATTAATACGAATCTTTTATTCCACACTCTGATAATCTTAAACCAGCTCTATAATTATTAACACTAAGGTTGAAAATTGCTTGTTCGGATGGTTTGAGAATATTCCGCCGATAGAAAAAATATATAATTTGTAATAACAATTCGTTTGATTCCAACCTCCCCAACGTCCCTTTTGTAATTTTATGTACCGCGCGTTTAGATTTTGTTTATCTTCGCATCTTTATAACGATATATTATATCTACACATAGAGGGTAGACAGATAGAAGCCGCGGTGGCCGAGTGGTTAGAGTGGCCTGCGACACAAAGGAGCGAGTTTTAATCCTGGCTGCACCGATTAGTTATACTGAACAACGAGTTTAAAGTAAAGGAAATCTATACAAGATTGAGTAGAAATTGAATACAGTCGTGCGGCGATGGACCATAAATAAATATCGTTATGATAGATTTCATTCGCGTTTTGGGGGTAAGCTGCAAGTTTTCAGGAACGTTACTGTCGCAAGAAGCTACAAGTATTTTCCGAATTTGAAAAAATGTATAACGATTTAGAAATGTATGAGAAACCATACGAAGACCAAGTTACTGGAGTTTTAATTCTGTGACCGATTCAAATCTAAATATTTTATTCAACGTAAGGGACACAGGGAACACTTATTGAACGTCATATACTTAACAAAAACTAAAATTAACACCGTTTCCAAGAAAAATACCCGCCAGGGATTGTCCCAACAAGGAATTTAAAGCGGGATCTTCAGATCGATAAGATGGAAATCCTCCTACCCCCCCCCCCCCCTCCCCCCTCCCCTTATTAGTCAATCAGGAGCATCAATCAGTGCTGATGTCAGTACGAACCTTTAAATCCCCATCTACCCCGGCGGAAGGATCCATGGCGATTTCCCACGATCAAAAAAGGTTGGTTAATCGTGAAGTTTAAAATTGTATTAAAAGGCTTCTGGATTGACGTGTGTGACGAATTGACACCGCGTATAATTGTAAACCATTGATACACAGGTTATAGGTAGAAGGTATTTTTTCTTTATTTTTATAAAATTTTTGGCCTTTAATATTTCTAAGTGGCCAGTATGCATCCAAGTAGTTATAAACTTTTTACTTAAAATATCTTCAAGCTTACACCGAAGGCCCCCAAGGTGTACGAACGTCTTCTTTCCTTCGGAGATATGTTAAGTGCCAACGTGACAGATAGCAAGCCCAGGCTTGAGTAACGACGCTCAAGCACAACTATACATACGTCTTAGAATTTCTTCTCAGACGTATGCAGGTTTCCTCTCGATGTTTTCCTTCACCGTAAAGCTCGTCGTGTGGTTTTACTGAAGTTAAGAAAACTGATTGGTATTTACTGTGGATTGGGTATGGATTACTAAGCGCTAGGGATATTTAAACTTTCTATTACTTTCCCGATTTTGTTCCCTTTTACTAATTTGAAAAGTACATAAATTTATAAATAAGTATTAATTACTTAGATAGATTAGATAAATATTAATTACTTGGATTTCTCCAATTATTTTTTTTCCTGTTGAAAGTGAGTCATAAAACATGTTTATGCAACTGGCATTTGATGCGTCTAGTAAACGGTGAAGCTAAAAAAAATATAAAAATACTTTTAATTATTGCACTTGTTCGATTTACAAGTGAAGCCAGAAAGAATACCACGCTCAAAATATCGATATTCAAAAACCGGAAAACGCAAAAATAACAACAATCCTTCTTTGCAACAACAAAACTTAAATAAACTAAGAAAAAACAATCCAGTAACAAAAACTGACAAGCAACTATAAATGGCTAACCCTTGACTGTAACGAAACACAATCGATCGATTCTACACCCGATTGATTCCATTTACCCAATCAATAATGGCTGACAATAAACTTTTCAATGGTTGAATTTCGAACTACCAAAGCGTGGGTGTCTATTCTCTACAATTTTATTTAAAAAAATTGCTTATTCCTTTTTTATCTGCTTTTATGTGAAATGTTTATTTTCGCTTTAAATCTCGTTTCCTTTGTGCGCTCTTGTTGACATTAAGGCGAGGTGCGTTGCGAATCGCTAAGAAAAGCCAGCCTGTACCGAGTCTAGCAAGTCGTGTGAGCGCTAAAATATTCAGCAGCCATTAGTCGGTCCCTTTCCGCTTCGCAGGCTGTATTGTTTCGGTTTTGTACTTATGAGGTGGACACAGGGCCTTTGAGCTCTGGAGAAAAACAACTTTTATACATTTTTTAAACAAAAATCATACACTATAAAAATGGGTTTGGGTTTTGGATAGTAACTAGATAATTAAGTTGTAATGTATAACGATTGTAAGTACATACATTAAAAAAACTTATGACAAGGTCTTTTTTATCTGTGAATAATTATTTATTGATATATCACTTCCCGGAAACTCAGAATAAGACATAAAAACAGAATATAAATAAGTATATTTATATATAAAGCAAAAGCAAAAGTGTGTGCAAGAAGAGGCAGAGGAAGGCCACGTTCCAACTACCTGGATCAAATAGATCGGACTCTGAAGGACGGGAACGTTAAGAGTACTCGAAACTGACGAGCATGTATGAAGAGACTGATGAATGTGGACGAAGCGAAAGAAGTATGTAAGTCTAGAGAGAACTGGCGCTCTATACTCTCTGCCTACCCCGCTAGGGACTTGGCGTGATGATATGAATGTATGTATGTATATTTATTTATAAACGCAGTAGTTAACACGTAGAGCGCTAAATAACGGCTCCAATTGATTTGTACGCGCGGCGCGTGGACGGCGCTATAATTTTCGCGCCACACGCTGTGCGCGCGCGCACGCTCCTGACCACTTGCCAAACAAATTTTATCCATTTCTTTCTTATGACTTAATAAATTCAGTTGACCATAGAAAGGAAAATATGAATATTTATCAAGTACCAGCCGAAATAAGACTCCATTTTAGTACAGTTGTTAGGTTTTTTTTATAGATTCTAGGCTTTTTCTATATAGATAAATATAGATAGACACCCTGTATTTCATGACAAGCCTTTCCACAAGGGGTAGGCAATTTGCCAGCACCTCTGCCATTCGAGATATATTTAACCTATTTATTTTTAACATAGAATATACATATGTATAGTCTATTAGCTGTGCCCGCGACTTCGTCGGCGTGGACGGCTTTTTATCTTTCGTAATATTGTTTTTTTTTTAATTATCCTATGTTACTCCTAATATCTCCAAAAGTATGTGTATAAAGTTTCATGATGATCGGTTCAGTAGTTTTTACGTGAAAGCGTAACAAACAAACTTACATTCACATTTATAATATTAAGTAAGGATAGTCTATGTACGTCTAAGAATTTCTCATAAAAAGCATACCGGATTCAAAGCTCGTGGTGTGATTAATCAATGGCTCAATTGGGAATGCAACTTGCAATATTCGCGTCTAACCTCTCTGCCGCATGGAAAGTTGATGAAGCGATAGAGACATGTAGAAAACAGGCGCACTCTCTATGCCTACTCAGAGACAATATCATTAGCAACTATTGTAATAGGTATAAAATTGGTAATTTAAGCATAACAAAGTTAGCCGCGTTGTCGGTTAGGATTAGGGATCAAAAGGACTGGGCGCCTGGCCTGCGGGTGACGTCACTTTGTGCGATTATTCTCCATTTGAACTGTGGCGGCGTTTCATAAATGTTTTTAGGGGGGTAGGAACGAAAGTTTGGGATGATTGTAAGCTTAGTGAAGAGGCTAGGTAGGTTTGTATAATCTACTGCTTTTTATGTAAATTACGCTCAAAGACGGGAACGTCAAGAGTACTCGAAACCGACGAGCATGTATGAAGAGACTGATGAATGTGGACGAAGCGAAAGATGTATGTAAGTCTAGAGAGAACTGGCGCTCTTAACTTTCTGCCTACCCCGTTAGGGACTCGGCGTGATGATATATATGTATGTACATCTACTGTAATATTATAAAGAGGAAAGATTTGTATGTAAGTATGTTTGTAACGAATTGGCTCAAAAAGTACTGGACCGATTTTAAAAATTATTTCACCATTGGATAGCTACATTCACCTTGAGAGACATAGGTTATATTTTCTTTTATAAAAAAAAACATGTCCACCCGTGCGAAGCCGGGACGGTCCGCTAGTTAATTATATTGGCGAGGCCTAAAGAGCCGTGGATAGAGCTGCCATGGTTGAGTGGTTCTCGCTTCTGCAACACAAAGATTGCAAGTACTAATCCCTACTGAGTTTTTCTGAACTTAAGTACAGTGATTGGTCACTTCGAGAGCTTTACGGTGAAAGAAAACTTCGTAGTCTGTATACGTTTGAGAAGAAATTCAAAGGCGTATGTATAGTCGTGCTTGAGTAACGGCGATTGATCGCCATATGTCACGTTAGCACCTAAAATATATCTCTGGCGGAAAGTGGGTGTGTGGGGACTACCTATACACCTCTGCGTGTGTATATATGTAATAAAATCAATGTCTATCCTAGTTAACCAGTGGGCACTCGTCTAGCGTCAGAGTTCGTGCATCTCGCGATCGCCTGACAACTGTAGCTATATCTGCCACCGGCGCACGCTGCGCCCGCGCATGTCCCTGATGTATGTATCCTAAACACGACACGCTAACAGAACATCGTGTAATTCAATTACTTGCGACACACTCGTAAAGTCCACCTTGTTCGATGATTTACACTTGAAACTTGGGGTCGTGGGTTCGAGTCCCGCTGAAGGCAGATATTTGTGTGATGAACACGAGTATTTACTGTAACTCGTCTTCATTACACTTAGATCTCCGCTCAGCGGGAATCGAACTCGCAACCTGTAGCTTCGCAGCCAATAGCTCTGGACTAGAAAGATGTCAAACCGATGTTATATCATAAGGATCGCTTGCGAAGGAGTAGGAAGAAATGGAACAACTCCCTCTTCGTCGGAAATATATTTTACGTGTCAATATTTATGGTCACCCTTCTAATATATATAAAAATATAATATAATTATATATCCTCACGCCTTCCCACAAGGGTCCCCGAAGGGGTAGGCAGAGGTGTATAGGTAATACCCACACACCCACTTTCCGTCAGAGGTATATTAGGTGCCAACGTGACAGATGGCGAGTCCATCGCCGTTACTCCAGCACGACTATACATACGCCTTTGAATTTCTTCTCAGACGTATGCGGGTTTCCTCTCGATGTTTTCCTTCACCGTAAAGCTCGTGGTGTGACTAATCACTGTACTTAAGTTTAGAAAAACTCATTGGTACAGTCGGGATTCGAACTTGCGACCTTTGCATCGCAGGCAACTGCTCGAACCACTCGTCCACTCGTCCCGGCTTCACACGGATGGTCATTTATTTTTTAAACATTTTGGGGTATATTTTTTTATGCTTGCAATTAAAATAGCCTATATTAATCTGTGATATTATAGCATTCAAATGGTGAAAGAATTTTTAAAATCGGTCCAGTACTTTTTGAGCCAATTCGTTACAAACATACTTACATACAAATCTTTCCTCTTTATAATATTGGTATAGATATATATATATATATGCAATAGTAGGGTAACCATTCAGTAAAGTTATAAAAGGAGCCGGATCTTATGAAAAATGTTGAGCAATTTGCACGCGATCGCAGTTGCGGTAATAACTCTCAGCTCCTCTATTTTTGCCAGCCTTACATATTGTAAGCATTGTGTCTACACTTGTACTCACCAGGTGTAAGGGTACAATCGCTAACAGAGTTCTTTAATTTGTTGTCATCTACGTGAACAGAGAGAGGGCATATCGGTCTTCCCTTTCTAATTTGGAACTGCCGGACTTGTTTGGCACTCTTATTGTATAAAAAAAAAAAAACTAGGGCATCTACATGGATAAGGTTACAATACTGTGTGCCGGAGATTAATTAACAAATAAAATAATTGCAAATGCTCACAACGTCCCCAAAGGGGTAGGCAGAGGTGTACAGGAAGTACCCACACTGTTACTTTCCGCCAGAGATAAAATTTAAGTACCAACGTCCATCTCCGCTACTCAAGCACGACTATACCCACGCATTTGAATTTCTTCTCAAACGTATGCAGGTTTCCTCTCGATGTTTTCCTTCACCGTAAAGCTCGTGGTGTGACTGTACTTAAATTCAGAAAAACTCATTGGTATTGGTACATTCGGGATTTGAACTTTTTGCAAGTTCAAATGAACGAACGAACTTTGAAACGAAAAAATTTTTACTTTGTGTCGCAGGCAACTACTCGAACCTCTCAACCACCACGGCTCGAAAAAAAATTTTAAGCCACTTTTCCAGCGAAGTGTCCCTTCTCAGCATCACGGCATGAACCCGTCACACGCTGCGCAGCCTCGCTACACTCATCGCAGCTTTCCAATAATTGAATTCCTCTTACCACCGTTTCAGTACAAGTATTAATTCACATGTATACAGCCTGCATAATCAGTTTATTTAATTAATTACGCGACGCAAACAGCGTAGGTAACCCACACGCTAACATCTTACTTAAAATTAAAGTTATTCGACTGAAGAGCTTGTGTCCAAGTCATAAATAAATTGTGTATCTGGACGTTCCTCGGATCTGTCAAAGATGACATTTGACTGCCTACAAGCTAATAGTATTATGGTATAAGATAAGATAAGATGAGTTATAAAATAAGAGAATGTATATGTAAAATAAGAAATGTAATATTGTAAAAGAAAAGACAAAAAAAAGAAAATGATAAAAAAAAAAAGAAACTGAGGAAAAGAAAAACCTCAAACAAAGAACAAAAAAGAATAAGAACTAAAATACCAAAAAAGGCAAAAAAAAAGACTCTGACCACCACGTCAGAGGGACACAGAATAACAAAAAAAAAAAAAATATAGTATTATGGCGGGATGCTAAGTTCTGTTGGATGTCACGAACATTGGGAGTAGAAATCATTCTTGATATGCTATATTATTTAAGTCCTTGACTTTTCTTATAGGCTCAGCGCCTGTAATATATGACATCTGACTGGTAGCCACTCTCTTTGTTTATAACATTATATTAGCGAGGATACTTCTTTTTGACACAAAAAGCCGTGTATCCAATTCCAAACACTTGCTATGGAATGGCACAGACATACATTATTAGCTGGATTAACACATAGAATATGTTATATTACAAAGAAATCTAAAAATATCATGGTAAGGGGGTATCCATTAATTACACGAGGTTATTTTGGCTGTTTTCGACCCCCCTCTCCCCTTGGTGAGATATAGTGAGGTGTCGTAATTAATGGACGTGCCCTAAAGCTCTTATACCAATCGATCCTTTGATGTTGCAACTGTTACAGGTGACGCTAACCGCTTATCATGCATGCTTATTTGGTACTTCAGTGGTATAAAACAACAAAAAAATATCTGTATCATAACCTCCCTCTTTGGGATGTTGGTCAAGTAATTTATCTACCATACGTCACTGTTAATTGAGCATACACGATAGGATGTCAAAAGGTCGATCATTAAAACTCGCCTGTTTCCCCAACACACCCCACACTAGCTGAAGTGTCATACGCACCATTTGACAACTAATATTTGGTAAACAGCGCCATCTGTCGCGAACACGTCTAGTCGCCAGTAATGAATAAAGAACTACACTATGAATTATTGAACGGAAATCAAAGTTATAGTTGTACATGAGTCGATATCGACAAACCAAATCGACATTTTCATTCTTGCCTTCCCTCTAAGCTACAGGAAGGAAACAGTTTTTTTTTTCAGTGCTAACGTAACAGATGGCGAGTCCATCGCCGTTTTATCAACCATGTGTAAGATACTACATGGAAAATCAGATGCTCCAGAGCTACACAGTGAGTTATCAAGGCTTTTTGTGCCTGATAACTACACACGCGCCAGGAGCCACAGACTGTTCGCAGTGGGCACACATCGCACAGTATCACGTGCACACTCCCCTGTACCTCGCACTCTCACTGCACTCAATGCCCTCTTGGAGTCCAACCCTGACTGTGACGTGTTTGCGGACGGATGGAAGGCTTTCATTGCGGCATGTATGGAGTATTGTGAGATGAGTGTATGAATGGGGTTCTTATAGTTACTAATTAGTGTAATTGGATTTTTTAGCCGTTCTAATTATGTACAAATAAATAAATAAAATGAATCATGAACGACTAAGCGTCTCTGAATATCTTGTCAAATGTATGCAGGTTTTCTCTCGATGTGTTTCTTTGACCTTGATGTGATAAATCACTGTACTTAAGGTTAGAAAAACTCATTGGTACACTCAAGATACGAACTTGCAATCTTCGTGTTTCAACTACACGAACCACTATGCCGCGGCTTAGTCATGTCAGTTTTACTATAAGATTATAACGTCTCTTCGAAAAATGTGTTGAGTAACGATATTAGATCGAATCCGCAATGAAGAGATTCGCAAATCAACTGGCGGAATGAGGGCGTGATTGTAAAGATGAAGAAAGGCATGTTACGTTGGTTTGGACACATAGAAAGGATGAGTGAAGAAAGATTGACGAAACAGATATACAAAGCAAAGTGTGTGCAAGAAGAGGCAGAGGAAGGCCACGTTCCAACTACCTGGATCAAATAGATCGGACTCTCAAGGACGGGAACGTTAAGAGTACTCGAAACCGACGAGCATGTCTGAAGAGACTGATGAATGTGGACGAAGCGAAAGAGGTATGTAAGTCTAGAGAGAAATGGCGCTCTATACTCTCTGCCTACCCCGTTAGGGACTTGGCGTGATGATATGTATGTATGTATGTATTATAACGTCCTTTAGTAATTGTTAATCTTGCAGACGAATAGAAGTGTGGTCCTCCAACATGACGTCCAACTGACAGTTTTCCTTTTTCTCTCAAACTGACAGTAAAACCTTAAACCTACTTGGATGTGTCGTCAACAGTCATAGACAATGATTAAAATCGATAGAGGGACATCCCTAGCGGTCACTTTGTGTAACACTGACAGATGGCAAGCTGGAGGCAAAACACATTCGTATAGTTAAAGCCTCACGTGTTCATTAGCTGTTTCAAAAGTCTTGTGTAATTAACATCACCATGTTTCCGATCATAGATACTGAGATTGGAACGCATTTTTAAAAACAAAGGTGATAATTTTGAGACTGGAACGCATTCGTTCGGTAACAAATTTAAAATGGGTTTCTTTGAAATATAGCATTTCAATGGTGATAAATTGTTGACAATAGTTTCTTGTTTAAAAATTAATTGTCACAAGCTATCTATCTATACAAATGAATAAAATTGGAGTGTCTGTTTGTAATATTAAAATAACCGCTTTTTACTAAATGCATAGATATGGATACAAACACGACACATATACTAAAATATCATTAAAAAAACTGTCTGTCTGGGGTAGTCTGTATGTCTGTTTGTTCCAGCTAAACTCTGAAACGGCTGGAGCGATTTTGACGGGACTTTCCCTGGCAGATAGCTAATGTAAAAGGAAGTAACATAGGCTTTTATTTCAGAAACTGAACATTATTTTTGTTAAATTCCACGCGGACGAAGTCGCTAGCTAGTTCTAAAATATAACACTAGCAATTCGAATGAGTTTTATTGTTGGTAAAGAAGAATAATGGCATGTGATATAAGTTTGGACATAAAGAAAGGAAGAGTAGAGAAAAAAATACGATAAAGATACATAATGCGAACGTGTGTGGCAGAAGTGGCAGAGGAAGACCACGTTCCAATTACCTGGATCAAATCGATCGGACACTCAAGGACGGGAACGTCAAGAGTAAAACCGCCTATAAGTACCTACGTTTGTATGAAGAGACTGATGCGGAAGAAGAAAAGAGTGTAAGTATAGAGAGAACTGAAGTGGCACTCTTCTCCCTCTATGCCGTCAGGGACTTGGCTGTAGCCTGCTTATATGTATGTACGAGAATGTATTAGAGTTTTGCGACATGAGAGGTTATAAGTCCTAATTACTCACTACTCAACCTTCAACATCCTCACGCCTTCCGACAAGGGTCCCCGAAGGGGTAGGCAGAAGTGTATAGGTAATACCCACACACCCACTTTCCGCCAGAGGTATATTAAGTGCCTTCAACATCAAAGATTTATTTATATCCCGTATAGCATCCTACTTAATTGCTAATATATGGTAGTTTAGACGTCAATGCACTCTTTGACAGCTCTTATTAAAAGCGTACAGTGACATCTATCGCCACAAAAGTGAACATAGGGAAATAAATGAAAGAGTGAGAGAAAAACACTTTTAAATTCCGCTGTGGTAATTGAAGCAGGTCTTTTAAAGTATGAATTTGTACAGTCGTCACCTGTCACAGTGAGGGACGTGTCCCTCGCGAAAGGGTGATCAGCGTGATTATACACGTTCACTTGGGACGTGGTTATGCCACAATGCACCATTGTTGACAAAATAAAATAATAGCACCTAAAGTATATCACTGGCAGAAAGTGGGTGTGTGGGTACTAACCTATACACCTCTGCCTACCCCTTCGTGGACCCTTTTGGGAAGCCATGAGGATACCTAAAATATATCTCTGGCGAAAAGTGGGTGTGTGGCGTACTACCTATATACTTCTGCCTACCCCTTTGGGGATCCTTTTGGGAAGGCATGAGGATATATTATTATAAAAAACATATATATTCAACGTCAAGTACACACTAATTGAACGTCACATACTAAATATACAACGTCACATACTAGTACCTGCTACCTCAAGCTTCGCAGTCAGGCATAATCGCTAAGCCAAAAGCAGCAATTCAGAGCATGCATGGCTATATCGTGTATTTATAGATATTGTATAATACTAAAGCTTTTACAATTAGTTTACGTTTAAGAGAGGTAGGGCATAACGGGTTTCCCGTTCGAATTTGGAGCTGCCCGACTGGGGCAGGACCTCCACCTTATAGAAGTCCGTAGCCAAATAACACAATTTATTGTGTTGTGTTCCTACGCGGTGAATAAGATTTCCAGTAATGAGCTCCTTGGGGTGGGGGAGGATTGTTGTATTGTGTTGGCAGCAGAGGGATTAGTCCCATTATGCTGCCAACATAGTACAACTCTCCGAACACAGAGTGGCAACGTGTGATACTTCGGTATTGTAAGCGTAAATAGGCTGCGGTAACCGTTTTCCATCGGGTGGGCCGTATGCTTGTTTGCCACTCTTGTTGTATTAAAAAAAAAAAAAGTTACGTTACGTTTGTAGTCATTGGACAAAGATTAGGCACAACAAAATCTCCCGAAAATCGGAGTTGGAATGCCCGACTAGCGCCATATTCCACTCCTAGAAACCTGCATACGTTTGAGAAGAAATTCAAAGAATCGCTATTTGTCAGGGTGGCACCTAAAATATGTCTCTGGAGGAAAGTGGATGCGTTGGTACTACACATCTCATTATACCCCTTTGGGGACATTTGTGGGAAGGCGTGTATATGTTATAATTATATAGATACCACACAACCAAAACGTCTGTATTCAAGGCAATAAAAGAAAAAAATCATCTGTCAACGTCAAACTTGTGTTTTTTTTTGTATTGCCTTCAAAACTCATGTACACTCATTACAACATGGCGCCGTCCCGCAATAAGTTATTCAAGACATTTTTAATCGAGCGCGGTTTGCTTTGTTCCGTTATTGTTTTACAACAGCACTCGGCTTTGTTCGTCGCTCACTCGAACATGTGTCGATGTTTATATTGAACCTCACTACCAATGTATATTATGCATATAAAAACTGAAGGCCATATCTCACGAATGATTCTGCTATTATGACACTGTCTAGGCGTTTTTTTTTTTTTCTATTTATTATAGGAGTTTTGTCGCACAGCGACTATGTCACTCCGTGAGGACACCTGGATATAAAATAGTCTGTCTAGGCTATTTTCAAACTAATATATTTTTAATTAAATTGATTGATGACTTGAATAGAGGCAATTCAGTCAGATTAAAAAAGACTATTTTTGTAAGTAAATAATGCCAGTATCTGACTCTGTTAATGTACTAGGTTTTAATCCTAGATCATAGACCACTATAATTAAATGAAGGGCAATCTTCATTTGCATACTATATACAAATACGCAGTGAATTTAATTGTATGTCGGATTTTTTATACCAACCTAAGCAATATCAGAACTTAATAGTTACCTATATACTTCAGCAGTAGTATATGTCTTAAAATTATATATACATACTTCACATAACTACAAAGTGTTGTCAGCCAGATCATGATCCATTTAACTTTACGTCGTTAGTCTCTAAAAATATGAACATAAATCAGCAGTCAATACTTTAAAACAAAAATTGACAGCAGTTTTCTTTTTAAATTACTTACTAAGAAACCTGTTTAAAATAAGAATACCATCGATAATTGCAATAACAGCTATTTCCAGCCAGCAGCATCAATATGTCAAAATTTGAAATAAGAATCGGTAGTTGCGCCCCCGCAGAGCGCTCCCCGCCGCGCGTCGCGGTTAACAGGCATGTTGTGTGTAATGTCTTATTTAAAATTAATTTCCATTAGCTTATTAATAATGTATACAGTTGACATTTCTTATGGTTTGAACGTCTTAAAAAAGAAGTTATCAACAATTTAAACTTTATCAGTCAAATGACATGACTCCTGACTTTACATGCTTTCCATAGGGTACTCGAATGAAGCTAAGGTCAGATGGAGATCCTGCCCAATCAGACATACTAATGGGCGATTATATGGTCTCCTGGTTTTCTTTGTATTGTTACCTTGATAGTAAATGAGTGATACTCTTATACCAACGTAAAACAATGCTTGTAAAAACTAGGTTTCTTTAAATACGTATCGTTATAATACATTTTCTGTTTGTCAGTCCTTTCTCAATTTCTAATTACCGGTAGACCCTTTCACATAAATATAATTCTTAATATTTTATCTTTAATAATATTCATCTAAATAGTTTACATTCTAATTTACACTGTACTAAGACGATCACTTTCTCTCGTCTATGGTATCAACGTAACGTAATATTTTCCCCGGCATACTGCTCGCGTGTTTACAGTGCATTAAATATATAAAATCCATCTATGTCTATGTACCACAGAGTACATTAAATAAAGCTGAACGAAATCAGGCGTCCCCTTGCCATTAGATAATGAAGGATCGTAGTAATCCCGGCTTTGCACCGTCTCGTGTGTAAATATCCTCGGGCAGTGCATTATGGTACATATCGAATTTGCAACGGGGATTTCGAATTTGGAGCCTTCATTTTGAATACAAAGCTTTTTTTATTGCCTATGGTATTTTTTTTCTTTTTATGTAGGTATAAGTTATTTGATTGACGTTAAAAAACTAGAGACTCAGATAGTCGTAGTCGTTATGCCGCACAAATAATACCTACGTGCTTTATGTTCTTTTGTTTCTGTCAACCTCCCGCCGATATGCAAGCGTTCTTAATTTGTCAAATTTGAAAAAAGAATAGGTTTTTTACTTTTAATTGGAACATATTCGCCTGCGTTCGAGCGTTGGGTTTTTAAGTCGGGGGTTCTAAATATTGGGGAGCTATCGCCTGGAGGTATTTCCTTTGAGTGTGCACGGATACTATTGGTACAAGATGCACCCCAACAGAAACTTGGTCACAATACCAGCCAGGTTTATGAATTCGATCGTAATATTAACAATACTTGGAACAACAAAGAGGTTTTATCCCCTCTTTACTTTTACAAAGAAGCAAATGCTTTGAAGAGTTATAATTGTAGTAGGTAGGTAGGTGATTGTTTTTTCATACCAACCAGTTATCTTATCTTACTAATATTATAAATGTGAAAGTTTGTATGTTTGGATGTTTGCGGTTCTTTCACGGCCAAACGGCTGAACCGATTTTGCTGAAAGTTGAAATGGTGATAGCTTATACCTAGGAATAGGACATAGGCTACTTTTTTTTTATATCCTGAAAAATTCAAAGTTTTTATATTATAATGTATGATGCTCTTTCACGGCATAGCGGCTGAACCGATTCTAGCAGGAACATTTGCACAGCTACTTTTTCGAACTCCACGCGGGCGAAGCCGCGGGCATAAGCTAGTCTTTTGAATAAAAATGAATTCACTTACACATACATCTACATAGTTTCGATTCATCCACGTTCATCAGTCTGTATGTATGATCCTAGCCGGTTTCGAGTACTTAAGACGTTCCCAATTTTTTTTTCTATTGATTCGATCTATGTAGTTGAAACGTGGTCTTTCTCTGCCTCTTCTTGCACACACTTTCATATATTCAATTGCTATTTCTTGAACACAAATACAACTATAGGTTTCGAACAAACTTGTAATAAAGCTTTGCTTTACTGTTTAGAAACGGACTTCCCGGATGTAGTCATTATGCTGAGTGGCACGTATGGTTTGCACAGTCATACACCTACAGCAGGTTCATATCATTATGCACATTTCTAATGCGTTTTTCGAACTTATTTGTAATATTTGCGACTACCTGCGTTAGATTTATTTTGTAGTTTATAAATAAATAATAAACAATTAAATAATATCCTAACGCCTTCCCACAAGGGTCCCCGAAGGGGTAGGCAGAGGTGTATAGGTAATACCCACACACCCACTTTCCGCCAGAGGTATATTAGGTGCCAACGTGACAGATGGCGAGTCCATCGCCGTTACTCAAGCACGACTATGACGACTATACATACGCCTTTGAATGTCTTCTCAGACGTATGCAGGTTTCCTCTCGATGTTTTCCTTCACCTTAAAGCTCGTGGTGTGACTAATCACTGTACTTAAGTTTAGAAAAACTCATTGGTAGAGTCGGGATTCGAACTTGCGAACTTTGCGTCGCAGGCAACTGCTCGAACCACTCGGCCACCACGGCTCTTCGTCTTCTTCTTCTTAGTTTTGAAACACATAAATGTTAAAAGAATCCCTACTATCCCTACTAATATTATAAATGCGAAAGTAACTCTGTCTGTCTGTTACCTTTTCACGCCTAAGCTACTGAACCGATTTAAATGAAATTTGGTATAGATATAGCCTAGAGCTTGAGGAAGGATGTTCTTTTTTATGCGAAAAAGGGTTGGAAACGGATGAAAGTTTGTTTGGAAGTTTCGTCATTTTTGAAGCTTGAAACAAAATTTTTAGGCTCTTGAATACATATAAATTAATATTACGTACAAAGTTTGTATAAAATTCACCCTTAAGGGGGTAAAATAAATAAAAAATTATGCTGCTTAATATGACTTTTCCGCGCGGACGAAGTCGCGGGCACATAAATTGTTGAAACAAATGTTAAAAGAGAAAACCGGGGAGTTTATTTCGCCGTTTCTTCTCCTCACAGGTATTTTCTTGGAAACGGTAGTAACTTCAGTTTTTATGAAGTACTAGCTGTGCCCGCAACTTCGTCGGCGTAGACAGCTTTTTTACCTTTCGTAAAAAAAGTCTGTTTTTTTCAACAAAAAGTATCCTATACTACTTCTAATACCTCCGAGAATATGTGTACAAAGTTTAATGACGATCGGTTAAGTAGTTTTTACGTGAAAGCGTAACAAACAAACTTACATTCACATTTATAATATTACTAGCTGTACCCGCGACTTCGTCGGCGTGACTTTTTTATCTTTGGTAAAAAAAAAACTATTAAAAGTATCCTATGTTACTTCTAATACCTCCAAGAATATGTGTACAAATTTTCTTGATGATTGGCTAAGGAGTTTTGACGTGAAAGCGTAACAAACAAACTTACATTCACATTTATAATATTAGTAAGGAAGTAAGGATATGACGTTCAATAAATGTTTCATGTGACCCTTACGTTGAATAAAATATTTTGAAATTTATTTTAATACGGTTGTTTATTGCAGCAAATACTCTATGTACCATTCTGGCTTGATTGAGTAACAAACATCCTCACAAACTTTCGCATTTAGGTATAATTTATTTTAATAGGAAGAAGGAAAATATAGTGTGCGGTGTACAATCGAAAGATACAATCAAAAAGTTGTAATTTCCGTCGGAGATATAAGATGCCAACGTAACAGGTGATCGCTTTTACTCAAGCACAACTATACCTACGTGTTTGAATTTCTTCTTCAACGTATGCAGGTTTCCTTCACCGTAATGCTCGTGATGTGACTAATCACTGTACTTGAGTTTTTTTTGATACAGTCGGAATTCGATAGCGCAATCTTTTTGGTGCAAGCAACTGCTCGAACCACTCGGCCACCACGGCTTAATACGAAAGAGAAATAAGATACGTAAATAAAGCTAATTAACATCACAAATTACTCTTTATGGTTTGAAATTTCCAGCTGCGTTTTATTACCAAGCAAGTATTAGTGCCCACTGGGCAACAAGTACCAGGCTGGCAGAAGTACGAGGAGGCCGAGCCAGCTCGCGGCGATCACGACCACCGGTGAACTGAAGTTCTAGCCACAATATCTACTAGCATAAAATTATTTCTTGCTTTGTACATAAGTCTAACATTTTTTTTATATTTCTTAGGATCACTAACAATTGTTACATTAACACATACATAAACAATTAGATCGACGTAGATGTAAACTAAATGTACAATTACTAACAAAATAATTAGAATGGTAGTAAAGTGTTAAAACTATATTTACAGTTAATGTTTGCAAAGTGTTCATTTTAAAGTTAAAAGAGACTATGTTGAACAGTTTGTATTCAATAATATGTAGGTATATAGAGAATAAGCTTTTGTGAATAATATACTAAGTCGTTGTTCAGGAGTAGTCGAGGTACCAGGCTAGCAGATCGACAAGGAGGTTCGATGGCGCGGGGATATCCAGCTTGCGGCGATCACGACCACCGACAATCTAAGGATCTGTCCATCACGTGCACATAGACAACTTTAACCGAATCAATCATTATTTAGACTCACAATTTATTATTGTTACTCATGTGTTAACAATTATTGCACCAGTTAGGTGTTGCACCACTTCACGCAACTTACCAGTTATGTTATCTATACATATATACATATAAATAAAATGTTTGTGTCTGTTTGTAATATTAAAATAACCGCTTTTTACTCCATGCATATGAATATAGACACGGTACATATACCAAAACATTTTTTTTCTAATTTTTATCTGTCCGTCTGTCTGTTTGTTCCGGCTAATCTCTGAAACGGCTGGGTCGATTTTGTCACTGGCAGCTCATATAAAAAGGAGTAACTTAGGCTACTTTTATTTTAGAAATTGATCTTTTTTTTTTTGTTTAATTCCACGCGGACGAAGTCGCGGGTACAGCTAGTTAAATATATAACACGTAGTAAAATTAACAATTTTACTAAATCTTTAATATGAATATAGTAAGATCGCATTAAACTGTGTATACACAGAGATCGTTTTTGATTTTTTAAAATTAATTATTTTAGTCCTACAAAGTTGGTGATAGTTGAATAGTCCGATACATAATTTAGAGGCGCTTTTAAAGAAACAAGTGACTATATTTAACAAAAAAAAATATATATAGCACAATAAATCACCGAACACAATTTCATTATTGTTTTATGTGCGAGTTATTGTGTATTGTCTGCTTGCCAGCCAGTGTGACCGCCGACTGAGGGCGCGCGACTGTCTGCTCGCGTGCCAGTAATTGCTGAGCGTTCCTTTTTTGAATAGCTATCACGACTTTTTCGTTCCAAAATACTTCTTTTTTTTTCACCGTAAGGCATTCCACGCATGCGGCCAGCCAATTTGAACGCGTTTGGATATTCCAGGCATTTCGCACACGGTATGACGGTAATGACTACGCAGTTTTCCTCGTGGTGTACTCGACGTTTTTTTAACAGTTGTCAATAGTTTTTTTTTTATTTTAGGTATTCTGAACAAAGGTCAATTGTGAATAGAGTTGCCGTTTTAGTATTTGAAGCCTTTAACCTTTTGTGACGGGCTATCTGAGTTTTGTTATGTCTATAAGCAGCAATTTGAATGTAATTGAATGTTAGTTACAGTAATTTCAGTTTGATTAGGTACCGAAGTTAGGGTCTAACTTATGTTATTCCTATTTAAAATAACACTGTATTATATTGTATTACATAAATACTATCTGTCCAAGATAGCAGGATTAATTCAGCGTTTTGAATTCATAAGAGCCGTAGTAGCCGAGAGTGGTACCTACGTTCGAACCCCGACTATAACAAAAAGTTGTTTTTAACTTAGTCCAGCGATTAATTTGATGGAAAAGGAAACCTACATACCTACGTTTGATAAGAAATGTAAAGAAGTTGTGCTTGAGAAACTACGATGGTCTCGCCATCTGTCATGATGGCACGTGATTATACCTCAGGCGAAAAGGAGGTGTTGGTACTTCTTGCCTTAGTACAGAGACTCAAAAATTATCAGATATATATGTTGCCATAATTAAGACCAAAAACATTTCCAAAAAACGAAAAGAATTCTATTTGTTTCCCAAAATTATGTAGCTTTTTAACTGTCCGTGAAGAATCTACATTTATCTCATTAAAAGATAATAAATTACTTGGAAAATATACTTTTTGTAATTAAAAATATTAAAAACAAATAGCCTGTCTTTGAAGATCAAAGAAAGCATTAAAAAATGCCCAAATAATATTACAGTATAATTCCGTATCACTAGTGCTGTACCGTGCAAATCCGCTGTTTTATCGATATCTCAAACAGAGATCGTGCTAGTAGGTACTGAAGTAATTTTTCCATATAATGTCTAGCCTGTCGTTCATATCTTCAAACTTTCCCACAGGGGCCCCGAATGGTAGGCAGAGGTGCAACAAGTCCCTTTCTCCGCCGGAGATGTATTTAGGTGTCGATGTGACAGTATATATAGATCTGCCTGTCAGATGATCACCACACTACAAAGAACCGACCACAGTTCCGTCCTCGCCGGCGAGGCTCGACGCAAATAGGCTGTAATGGGCCGCAAATGTAAAATAGGCCGCTAACTCCGGCCCGCGCCGAGCCAGACAAATCCCACTTCTAAATATTTAAATAAAATGACCAATCCAGCCCAGCTCCCTTGCTCGCGATCCAGCAACGCCCTAAGCCGAGGTTCCTACCCCACAGAGGGTGCCCTTAGCTGTGTTGCTTAGCACTAAAGTACCTGGCTAGAGGCCTAGTCTCGCCATTGCGCGGCTAAGTAGCAAATGTTCCGGAAATTCACGCTACGAGAGACAATTAAAAAAAAGTCCGATGATCGCATGGTAATTTCTCAAGCGCGACATATAGGTACTCGTAATTTCTTTTCTATCGTATATTATTATCGATATCGATGAAACATACTGGCATTACTATGATCCACATAAAAAGTAAATCTCAAACGCGAGGGCTGCCACCCCAGCTAATCAAGTGGTTATTTAGAGAGGGCTCAAAAAGGATCAACATTTTACTATGTTAATTTGAGGGGTCGATAAATTACTTGCTAGATTTTTTTACATTCAATGTGCCCTTTACTGGGTTGCCAGTAACATTATAGATATCGAATATCAATTAATACGTATATTAATTAGCCAAATTGAAGTGGCAATAATAACAACTATAATATATAGCAGTATAATAATTAAAACCGGAAACACCCGACTCCAAAAGAGTTTCCTTCCGCAAACGCTCAGGCTGTGGAATGAGCTCCCCGTTGAGGTTTTCCCTGAAGAGTACAGCATGGAGTTCTTCAAGAAGGGTGTAAAAAGATGTGTTGCAAGCGTCCATAGGCGGCGGTAACTGCTTACCATCAGGCGGGCTACATGCTTGTTTGCCACTCAAGTAGTACAGAAAAAAAAATGTTTGTTTCGTCTGCCTTCGCTGGCAGATAGCTGGTATAATGAGCAAGCGAGGTGCAACTTAAACTATAATATATCCTCACGCCTTCCCACAAGGGTCCCCGAAGGGGTAGGCAGAGGTGTATAGGTAATACCCACACACCCACTTTCCGCCAGAGGTATATTAGGTGCCAACGTGACAGATGGCGAGTCATCTCAATTTTCCTTTGCCTTTCAATTTCTTCTCAGACGTATGCAGGTTTCCTCTCGATGTTTTCCTTCACCGTAAAGCTCGTGGTGTGAATAATCACTGTACTTAAGTTCAGAAAAACTCATTGGTACAGTCGGGATTTGAACTTGCGATCTTTGTGTCGCAGTCTCTACTACTCGAACCACTCGGCCACCGCGACCACTACTCGACTACGAATCTACTATTATTAAAGGAAAATAAATAGAGAATTGCTTTAAATTAAAAATCTATGCCTGGAGTATACTCAGTGATGGAAGGCCTCTGTTGAACCCTGAACCGTTGACATAGCTGTATGCTTAACTCCTAAGATTTGACTGGAGGCCTTTAGTATCGTCATAGCTCGGTTAGTTAGCAGACGTTCCCGGAACAGACGCTAGGAAACGCATTATTAAAAAAAGCAGAATTAAAATATTTTCAGGTTTCCTCTCGATGTTTTCCTTCACCGTAAAGCTCGGCAGGGCCGACCTGGAGTAGGATCAAGATCAGCTTGGAAATCCATGCAAGAGGCATATGTCCAACAGTGGACGCATATATGCTGAGAAGAAGAAGAAAGCTCGTAGTGTCAAATATGTATATTTTTTTATTTTAATAAGTCGCCAGGGCTCTCGAGTCACGTTTTCAAATCATCACACAAAGAGGGACTGAATATACAATGGGACCTCGGAATATGTCATTAGACCTCCGCCGAACTCAACGAGCGATAATTTTGCCAATCGACTACCCGCAGTGTGGTCGCAATAATGGAGTTATACCATCCCCTTCATCCCCTCTAGTTAGATATGCAGTTATTACTAGCCGCAAATTGTTATATCACCAACTGTACCCCGGATTCACCCGGGAACACTTAATTTTATATTGTAGTTTTTTTTTTAGCATTACGTAAACACAGATAATTAAAGGGATCTTATAATCCCTTTAATTATCTTTGTGTCTTTGTGCAAAATTTTACTCGATTCCGTTTGGCAATTTTCACGTGAAAGATTCACAAACATAATCGCAAACAAAAAGACGGCGAAGTTATACAAGTTTCTATAAACATACTAGCCGTCCCGCCCAGCATTGCTTGGGTAAAAAAATAAAAGCTTCTGAAACACGATCGCTGCGCCACCTATCGGGTCCAATTGTGAATTTAAACCATTCTAGTTACGCTAGTCTTCTGGGCACGTTGCTGCGGGATACCGATTTGGGACAAATATTTTATCTGTAAGTAGTTAGTTTCAACTGTTCTTTGTAAATATTATTAATTGTTGTTATTGTAAATAAAGCATCAACCATCAACCTGAAGACACACAGAGAATTCTTTAAATCCAGACATTTGGAAGGAGTTCACGGCTCATTTATTATTCAATTGCCATCAAATCGATGGTACCATTAAGGAATAGCGAAAATGGCTTGTGCAATGACAGTCTGTCATCGAACGTTTGACCCGAGTAATTGTAAATAATTTGCGCAAATTAGAGGCGACCGAAGGACTGAACGGTGCATGGTGGCTTCGTGATGCTATTATGTAATTATGCCCTTTTTAACTAAAAGATAATTCATAGAAATTGCATTATGAACTGCTTGCAGTTAAATTACTACGAGGAATTACCATAAAGTAAATTTACAGGGACATTGATTTTTTTTATACATGTTTATTACAACAAGAACATATTTAGAATAAAATCTACAAACGCTATCCACGTCGCAGGTTTCGTCGGTTGAACATAAAACGCATACGCCACAGGCTTCGTTATTTCATTTTCAAGCCATAGCCATGCCCCAGTCGGGCAGCTCCTAATTCCAACGGGAAACCCGTAATGCCCTACCTTTCTTAAGCTTCTACATAAAATTACTCACTAAATATTAGATCGGACAAATACCCGCCTCAAATGTCCCCATGAAGCCAAACGTATCCACGCTGTATCACCAAAGAAACACCCTGAACAAAGAAGGAGACCGATCTTAGGTCGCATCCCCGCCGAAAGATACAACAACGTATCTGGTATCGACATTAGAGAGACAACCCACTCGCCTATAAGATATTCACTTCTATATCTATATTGTCGTTAATTATACAGCCATAAACTATACAAGAGAGAGGGCATAGAGAAAGCGACTATAATAATAACATATAATAAATCGTACAGTTTATCTAATCGACACATCTTCGAAAGAATAAAAACGCGCGTGGGCCACGGCGAAATATTAAATCGTCGCTTATACTCAATTATTGCGTATACAAAGGTGTCTTAGTGAAGAAGAGCAAGTTATCTAATACCTACATATATACCTATATATAGGAAAACATCGAGAGGAAACCTGCATACGTTTGAGAAGCAATTCAAAGGCGTATGTATAGACGTGCTTGAGTAAAGGCGATGGACTCGCCATCTGTCACGTTGGCACCTAAAATATATCTCTGGCGGAATGTGGAGGTGTGGGTATTACCTATACTCCTCTACCTACTCCCTCGGGGACCCTTGTGGGAAGGTCATACCATCAAGCTCGTGGTGTGACTAATCACTGTACTTAAGTTCAGAAAATCTCATTGGTACAGACGGGATTCGAATTTAATGAATACGAATTTGTGTCGCAGGCAACTATTCCAACCAATCAGCCACCACGGCTCTAACTTTGTAGACACGTATATACATACATACATACATATCATCACGCCAAGTCCCTAACGGGGTAGGCAGAGAGTATAGACACGTATATTTCCAACCGAAACGAACAACACGTAAAAGGTAAACAAACAAAATGAATACTCAACACAATTGTGGAAAAAACGTGTTAAGCGTAATATTTGAGGATCGTGATCGTGTCGGGATTCTCATAATGACAGGCCGGAGTTTGTGGGGAACTGGGATAATTAATATGGACGACAGGGGTGGGATGGGAACGTACAGATCAGGTTCAGACAGATTACTGGCCCCACGAGAGAAACATTGGTGTAAATTTCGAATATTCGTGATTCAACTTAGCTTTTAATAGGAACTTTTGAAATACACGCATTGCAACAAATTTGGTTAAATCCTAACTTACTCGTAGGTAGTTACATTAAAATTGTAAGTGATATATTTTTAATACAAATAAATGTCTATTATATAAATAAATAATACTCTTAGTTACTTCATTTACAATAACAACAATTAACAATATTTCCAAAAAACAGTTGTAGGTATAACTAATTACTTACAGATAAAATATTTGATCCAAATTGGTGTCCTGAGGCAACGTGCCAAGAACACTAGCAGAAGCGCCACGCTGGATGGCAATGCTGGTTCTCATAAATAATAGTATAATCTTTAGTCTGCGACGCTCGATTAAGAGTAGATTTTTTGCTATGGCAACATCTCGAGTCAATCGATCGATTAAATAATAACATGTGCGTTGATGTAAAGACAAAGGCAGGAATGTGACGTTGGTTTGGTCACATAGAAAGGATGAATGAAGAAAGATTTACGAAACAGATATACAAAGCAAAAGTGTGTGCAAGAAGAGGCAGAGGAAGACCACGTTCCAACTACCTAGATCAAATCGATCGGACACTCAAGGACGGGAACGTTAAGAGTACTCGAAACCGACGAGCATGTATGAAGAGACTGATGAATGTAGACGAAGCGAAAGAGGTATGTAAGTCTAGAGGGAACGGGCGCTCTACTCGTTAGGGACTCGGCTTGATGATATGTGCTATATGACAACTCGGCACAAATTGACAGCCCCAAGTTAAGCAAAGCTTGTGTTAAGATAACTGGACAACGATATATTATTTTATATAGATAGATATATACAAAAATACATAGAACATCCAAGAATAAGGTACAAATACTCGTTTTCAACATACAAAAATGTTCCCTTAGCGGGAATCGAGCTCGCCACCTCAAGTTTCGCAGTCAGGAGCTCAAAACTCTAGACGAGACCGTCTCGTCAACGGAAAGGAAGTGTCAATTCTGTCCTACCCCAATTGTTGAGGTAACCTGAACATACCCTTTAATATACTGATCGTAAAGATGATTCTCGCCCTTCCAAGAAGCTGTGCGCAAATCAACACCTTCACAAAAATAAAGCGCACATTTTTGGCGCCGCATTGGTCAAAGCTCGCCGCGCCGCGTCGAACGCACTCAATAAATTACATACGCTAATCACCATTAATTGGAACGTGTCGTGACCCGACTTAACCTTTGTTCGTCCAGAAACGCAGCCATAATGATACCTGTGGTGATATTGATGTTGGACGAAACAAGATACGTCACCCCTTATTGGTATTAGATTTAAAGTCATTACTTTTATATGTCGATTGATGAATAATGAACTGTTATGTTGAAAGCACTATGCATCTTGACACCTTCCCACAATGTACCCCAAGAAGGTAGGCAGAGGTATTTAGTACCAACACACCCACCTACCACCGGAAATATATATTAGGTAACTTTTCATAGGTACTTAAAACTTACCTAACGGGGTATGCAGAGAGGGTAGAGCGCCAATTCTCGCTAGACTTACATACCTCTTTCGTTTCGTCCACTCTTCATACATGCTCGGCGGTTTCGAGTACTCTTGACGTTCCCGTCCTTGAGTGTCCGATCGATAGGTACATAAAGAAATATATAAAAAAAAATTGTTATGTACTGACAGTAAAATATGAGACACGTTAACATCTTTTACAATCACAGAGTTACATATCTTGAATAAAATTAAGATGATAATAAAAATAAAAAACATAATAATTATTTCCTTCATACATACATACTCAGATACCATATGCGATGATATAGACATTTTGTCGTAATAAAAGACTTTGTTTCAACTGCATACGCTGCATTGTAGAGGTATCTAGTTTTGGGATATTCGATCAATGCGCGTGCACCAAAACTTTTAACTCCGGGACGTTAGTCCGGCGAAGCTATAATTATCGTTGCATTTCCGAACTAAGTATAAGGATAGAGATATTAATGTTTACTTTTTCATTTATTTTTATTTAGTTTTATAGTGGAATTATACGTTGTCGTAGTTTTTGTAAGGCGCGCTAATGGTTACAAATGTGTGACCTCACTAATTGATAGTTTGGGCACAGATTTTGGTTTGATTCATCTTGTTTTGGTAAAAACTTCATGTGTGGTATGTGTGTCAAACAAGAATACGAATTTTACAACGACCGAAAGCATTAAAACGAGACCTGCATACGTTTGAGAGGAAATTCAATGACGTTGCTGAAATGTACGTGTTTGAGAGACGGGTTTGAACTCACCACCTGTCAAGTTGGCTCCTAAATATAACTTACCAGTGGAGGTTGTTACACCTCTGCCTACTTCTTCGGCACCCTTATACAAGGATGAAGATACATTTAAATATTTTATTTTTTATCCTCATGCCTTGCCATAAGTGTATCGGAAGGGGTAGGCAGAGGTGTATAGGTAGTACCCACACACCCACTTTCTGCCAGAGATATATTTTAGGTGCCAACGTGACAGATGGCGAGTCCATCACCGTTACTCAAGCACGACTATACATACGACTTTGAACTTTTTCTCAGATGTAGATAGGTTTCCTCTCGATGTTTTCCTTCACGGTTAAGCTCGTGGTGTGACTAATCGCAGTAGTTAAGTTCAGAAAAACTCATTGGTACAGTCGGGTACAGTTGGAACAGGGAAACTAGCAATGCCCCAAAAATATCACCACAATAAATCATTTAGCATATTTCATAGTCGTTTAGATAGCACAAATTTGAATACGCACCCTTCCCTTAATTGGACCATTTCACAGATAAGTAGATAAAAGGCCAACCCCAAATTATGACTATTATTTGCATATAATAATTGTGGGGTGACAAATAAACGAAAATCGATACTAAATTTAGTGGGCTAAAGTTTGAATTCGATTGGGAAATGAATATGGAGAGTAGAGAATGTCCCGGGGGTATTAAAGCCGCGACGACACCGCGGGCAATTTATGAATATCCAATATCTATGCATTTTGGTGATCTTGTTTTTATTTGCAATCAATGGTGACGAAACCGAGATACAGACGCCTAAGTGGCAAATGGCGAAGCTACCAACGTCGCTAACGACCACGCATATTTCTTAGACCTTCATAAATGGAATTCCTTCAAGATTTTGCTTTCGTGTGGCACAAATAAATGAGATCAAAATATTGACCCATAACTTACCAGACACAGCCGTGGTGGCCGAGTGGTTCGAGCGGTTGCCTGCGACGCAAAGGTCGCAAGTTCGAATCCCGACTGTACCAATGAGTTTTTCTGAACTTAAGTACAGTGATTAGTCACACCACGAGCTTTACGGTGAAGGAAAACATCGAGAGGAAACCTACATACGTCTGAGAAGAAATTCAAAGGCGTATGTATAGTCGTGCCTGAGTAACGGCGATGGACTCGCTATCTGTCACGTTGGCACTAATATACCTCTGGCGGAAAGTGGGTGTGTGGGTATTACCTATACACCTCTGCCTACCCCTCCGGGGACCCTTGTGGGAAGGCGTGAGGATATATATTATTATAACTTACCAGACAATATATTGAGTTCAAGATCATGCCTAAAGGAACTATTCCCTCTATAAGTTCTTTATTTCGATTTAAATTTAACAAAAATGTGACTGAGTACCTATATCCACATGTGTTAAGTGGTACGTAAGATAATTATAATTATAGATAGTGCCATCCACGAAGACTTGCCCCACCAATTTCTATTTGAGGGGGTCGCGGCATGCGGGGAGTATGCTCCGAGTCTATTAATTGTAGTGTGCGTGCACTCATAGGCAATCAGTGTGTACGGACAATACTCAAACATTAGTGGAAGGTTGCACACTTACACTGTGAACTGTGAGGAAAAATAGTGGGGCGCGTCTTCGTGGGTCTATCTATATAGATACGTATTTGCCAATTATTTACATACATACATTTTGATCTGACAGTAATTATTTTTATACGTCAAAGATTCTGAATCAGCTGTTTTATATTTACCACTGCTGTTGGTACAATGTACGAAACAATTTTCATTCTAAGGCGATTTGAACACACATCTCAGCCAGATCCATGTCACGACACTAGTGTATTTTAATCCTTATTACCCGGACCGTGGAACCTAATTTGCGGTAACCTCATAGGGTGCTAACAGGCTTTGCTGTCCCGGTCTCAGGAGAGTATCATCGCTGGGAAAGTGTGTGGAATAAATATCGACAAATTGGGGTCGCGCGTTGTAAGAACAAAAATCAACACGCGATGACGTTGCTCATTTTGAGTGGACTAGGATGTACGAACTATGGAGGCATCAAGGTATATATGTATTTTATTTCTTAGTAAGGAAAGATTGATGACTGTGAGAGGTGAGACCTACTTAAGTAGAATGTCGGTCCAAAACGATTAAATTATTTTTTCAATTTTAATACACAATATATATTGCAATATTAAAAGATAAATAAGTGTGTGGGTATTACCTATACACCTCTGCCTACCCCTTCGGGGGCCCTTGTGGGAAGGCGTGAGGATATATATATTTTTAAAAGATAAATATGACAAAAAAGTGTACTTGGCTGGATCGTAAAACTAAAATATTTTTATTAAATTATGATCTGTATCTGTGACTCGAAGTGCACGCCACTAGGCAGGACGGCCTAGCTAAGTTTTCCCAAAAGCATCTTAATAGCTTAGGATAACGCTAAAATACCGATCAAGTAAGTGCCTTATATACCTCAAATACTCTCATAAACCGCTGTACTACTCAAATACCGTATCCACCCAACCCATTTTATACTACGCTCAAATACCGCATCCACGCGGCACTTCTCCATGTGTCTTTAAGGATTAGCCGCGTATACGTCAAGTGTCAGTCAGGAGTGTTGTCCCTGCAGATCAGCTCCACTTGGCATATTCCGAATATTGTTTACTTTATTTATTGATACCGAACTATATTAAAGTCCTTTGTCCGGAGAATATTTTAAGGGGAAAGGACAAACACGGGCATATTTTCCCAACAAGAATACATTTAGGTAGCTATCTTGTTAAGTGGGTGTGTCGGTACTACCTATACACCTCTGCCTACCCCTTCGGGACACTTAAGGGAAGGCGTAAGGATATATTATATATGTATTTATCTCCTAAGCATTTTGATTGAGATATCTTAGCAAGGTCCTTCATGTTCAGTAAGTTAGACAGACATGGTTTGTGACTGTACTAAATCGGTAAAAACAGGTTAACACTGGCAACATATAAAACATTTTTTTTTTCATAATTGAATTGATTTGTCGCACAAATTTTACGGAATCTTCAACGAGGAGAATTTCTAACACGTTTGTGAAGTCATGACCTTATTTGGTATGCTAGCTTTAAAAACATCTTATAAGAAAAATAAGAGAGACAGAGACGAAGAGAAAGTCTGGAAATAACGTAGGTTATAAGAAAAGTTATCTGACATGGCAAATAAGGATGTCGTTGACATTGTGCTGGGTAGGAGCAAACGAAATATGGATACTTTTCACGAATATGCAATTCTACGTCAGGATACATTTTATGTATCCTCACGCCTTCCCACAAGGGTCCCCGAAGGGGTAGGCAGAGGTGTATAGGTAATACCCACACACCCACTTTCGGCCAGAGGTATATTAGGTGCCAACGTGACAGCTGGCGAGTCCATCGTCGTTACTCAAGCACGACTATACATACGCCTATGAATTGCTTCTCAGACGTATGCAGGTTTCCTCTCGATGTTTTCCTTCACCGTAAAGCTCGTGGTGTGACTAATCACTGTACTTAAGTTCAGAAAAACTCATTGGTACAGTCGGGATTCGAACTTGCGACCTTTGCGTCGCAGGCAACAGCTCGAACCACTCGGCCACCACGGCTCTCGACATTTTATGTAAATTTTAGCATTTCAGTCACAGAAAAATCTAAGGCCTTAACGCCCAAAATTCGGCACAGTACACAAAATTGCATGCTTAATATGCGGCCATCATATTAACACAAGTCCATAGAGTAGTGCGAATAGTAGAAAGAAAGAAATCAAATTATTAGTCTTTATTCCCGAAAGCAATCATCCCCATAAATACAGATCCGATACGTTATTAGCTTATAAACCCCTCTTGACTACTCAGGAGAAACCTACTACCTACATGTCCAAGTTAATAAAGGGCGCGTAGTGTGTAAACACGGTCACGTGGCCAGCCCGCTGGCAGTCACGTGACCCTGCCACAGATAGCATCTCTCACGCGCGAAATTGTCTATGCTTGCCTTCGCACGCTTTTTGATGTCATCTTCTGTGGTGGAAGGCAGGTGGCGGGGAAGAATTCAATTTTGCAGTGGGATTAGACTTCTGTTCTTGATAGGACTTGGGTCATAGAGCTGGGAGATTGGTGTGTTGTATGCTTTCTTGAAGTGAATTATCAATGTGGATGAAACAAAAACGGTCTTTAACCATAGCGAAGTGGCGCTCTACTCTCTCTGCCTACACTGTCAGGAACTCGGCGTGATGATAGATTTTTGTATGTGTGTGTAAGTGCTTAAAGTCTGCCTAATTATTAAGAAATTGTATGTTTAAAAAGAAAAAATTGGTGTCTATGTCCATGAGATATTTTATTGCAATTTTAGAATAATAATATAAACATAATGCCTGTAAAAATACATAGGTTTTTTACAGCTTCTATAATAAATTCATTACTGCTTCAATTTTAAGTGACGTCACCTTGATTCGGCGGAATGCTTAGTACATAGCTCTAGGCGCCATCTTGTCAAAACGTTATCCGTAATAGTGTTGCTTGTTAAATATTTAATTATAGTTGTGTGGGCCAATTAATCACGTTATAGATTGAGATTTCAATGAAGTTAATTTGAATGAAAGGCTTTTTCAAGGTATAAAGATAGACGTAGAGAGATACATATATCTCTTTATAATTAATCGTAATATTCGTTGAATGTTGTATGAGTGGCCATATGATCGTAGCGACATCTTTCGGTGAGTAGTATATAGTTTTACAATTCGTATGCGTCTGAAAACTAGGCTAACAAACTTTTTATCTCGTTAAAAGTTTATTCGGATCCATTTTATTACCGTCTTTGTAAAATATTGCAAAAAGGATTTCCATATGTAACAGTTCTTATTTCAAATTATTCCACACAGAAAAGTCCATTGCTGCACCAAAGCTTGACTAAATTACAATATGGTTGACTAACCTAAAGCATAGATCGTGTATTTACCTAATTTTATTAATCGAAAAATTGTATACACAATTCAATTATCATCATAATGTTTCAATGTATATTAACCTTAATAGGTCGGTAAATAAATAAGTACCTAATAAAATAATATTAGAAATAAAATAAACAAGTAATAAAATTATATTAATAATAAAAGGTTCCAACCTGGGTTTTCGATCCCGCCATTTTCCGTCTGACACTGACACTGACTGACGCGTCTGTCAGACGCGAAGGGCGGGACCTATGTTAGGTCATCTAACCGCCTAACTGCGATGTACAAAGCGCAGGACTAGGAACATCCTGGTCCTGCGCTATAGGCCTATCATGCCAGGGCTGCCAGCATTTAAGACTAAGAAAAAAATATCTATTGAAATTTAAAGAAATGACATTAACTCAATATTTAAAACTAGCGGCCCATCCCGGCTTCTCACGGGTGGACATTTTTAATTTTAAACATTTTGGCATAAAATGTCTTTTTCTTGCAATTAAAATAGCCTATATTAATCAGTGATAATGTAGCTTTCAAATAATGAAAGAATTTTTAAAATCGGTGCAGTACTTTTTTTGCCAATTCTTAGAAACACACTTACATACAAATCTTACCTCATATCCTCACGCCTTCCGACTAGGCGCCCCGAAGGGGTAGGCAGAGGTGCATAGGTAATACCCACACACCCACTTTCCACCAGAGGTATTTTAGGTGCCAACGTGACAGATGGCGAGTCCATCGCCGTTACTCAAGCACGACTATACATACGCCTTTGAATTTCTTCTCAGACGTATGCAGGTTTCCTCCCGATGTTTTCCTTCACCGTAAAACTCGTGGTGTGGTGTGACTAATCACTGTACTTAAGTTCGGATAATTCATTTACCTTAGATTTTGCTAACGTATATAAGCTGCGGTAACCACCGTCAGGCGAGTCTTAAACATATTTTATTCCGCTTTTAAAGTTTACAAAAAAGTATTACCACCAATATTACCACACATTTTTCAACGGGCCCCTCTACAGGAGAATGTGAAATGCGCGCGCATTTGACTTGACGGTTCGCTATGGCGACGCGACGCGGACGGCACCCGCCAGCCTCAGGCTACCAATTTGAATAATACTTTTCGATTAACAATTTCCAATACTGGAATTATACGCATACAACTACATACATATATAACATCTCGCCGAGTCCCTAACGGGGTAGGCAGAGAGTATAGATCGCCAGTACTCTCTAGATTTTCATGCCTCTTTCGCTTCGTCCACATTCATCAGACTCTTCATACATGCTCGTCGGGTCCGAGTACTTTTGACGTTCCCGGTGTTTATACAACTTTTACTATATAATACTTAGGTACTTAACACAGGTGACAGTTGGCATGTACTAACGCGATGGAAGCAGGTTCATTACCATCCTCATGATATAGGTACTTGAAATCAGCGTGCATGTATGAAAAGACTGATGAATGTGGATGAAGTGAGAGCTCTGGCGCTCTACTCTACCTGCCTACACCGTGAGGAGCGGCCTGGCTATCCTCACGCCTTCCCACAAGGGTCCCCGAAGGGGTAGGCAGAGGTGTATGGGTAAT
>JACCPG010007337.1:0-53622 GCA_016069955.1 Drepana arcuata
TACATACCTCTTTCGCTTCGTTCACATTCATCAGTCTCTTCATACATGCTCGTCGGCTTCGAGCACTCTTGACGTTCCCGTCCTTGAGCGTCCGATCGATTTGATCCAGGTAAATACAAATATAACGACGGCTCGTACGGGGAGTCGTTACCAGAAGGGTCACACATGACGGCAATCACGAAATAACAAACCGGTTTGATAGTTCAGACGTCTATTTCCACAATTACAACGAAAAGAAATCAAAATAACAAACGATCAGACGGATGGCTTCGGATTGCTATCGAGAAACGCGGCAAGTTCGATACAGTGAGGCAGTAACACTCAAAGCGACCGTTCGTGTCGGCGTCCGGAAACAGAATGCCGCCCTTGGCCTCAAGCTGTCAATTTTATAGTTCAGAACATCGGAAACTAGTGCTGCCCTCACTGTATCGACCATGCCCAAGTGAACCACTTGACGTTTCTGAATAGTTTCCGAATAATCCGATAGATGGCTGCGACATGGCGTTAGGTGAGACTGCGACAAATAAGTGTCTCGGACTGTTCTTTAATTATAAAACATCAATTACATAGATAGTGCCATCCACGAAGATGCGCCCCAGAAATTTCTAGTCTAGGGGGTCGCGGGATGCGGGGATTATGACCCGAGTCTATGAATTGTAGTGGGCTTCTGCACTCATATTGTCATCTTTTTCTATCCCCTACGGAGTAAATGTTAAAGAAGAAACCGGGCAGTTTCTTCGTATACCTTCATCCTAGCAGATAGTAAGCACTTACCTGATTCTTCCTGTAGTCCTGTTGACTCAGCCTGAGTATTCTGTAGCAGAGACGGAATATGTACTTGTAGGGGGCGTACCGCGGGTCGTACAACTCCTCGATCTTCAGAAACGGCTCGCCTTCTGATGTCTCTTGGAATGGACCCTGTAAAAAACCATATTGGTTTTATTATACGGCTAGCACCTATATCTCTGGCGGAAAGTGGGTGTGTGGGCACTACCTATAAATTTATTTATTTTATCAGATATCTTGATCCATTTTTTGTTAGGCTATACACCTCTGCCTTCCCCGAATGGGTAGGGGCTCTTGCCGGAAGGGGTGAGGATATATTATATTGTGGTAAGCGGCTATCGCAGCTGTTAACGAGTAAAGCTAGAACAAGTAGTATTTGTTGTTTGTGGATTTAAATAGTTGAAGTTTGATTGTGGGAGGGAGTGAGACGGCTAGTCTTTTTAATGTCATCTGTCCCTGTCATTAATTAATACGTTATCTATTTATGCTTAATTTATCATAGCTTTAGGTTTTATGAAACTTTCATTAATATACTTAACAGGATGTCTCAGATAATAGAACAGCTATGTTCTAGAAGTTATAGGGGGTTGTGAATATATCCTCGTGACGAAGCAATAAAACAAATAGCTCCAAATATAGCAAAATTACTTATGTACTTCGAAACATGGTTATATAGGATTTTTCAGACCAAAGATAATATTAAAAAAAATATTCCTTCATGTATTACTTTAAGCTACAGCTTTTATTGCAAAATAAGGTGGAAAAAATCAACTTATTTATGGGCAACTGTCACATTTTCTATGGCACAGAGGAACAAAGGCACAGAGGCACAGAGGTACAGAGGCACTGGCGCAGAGGCACAGAGACACAGAGGCACTGGCGCAGAGGCACAGACACAGAGGAACAGAGGCACAAAAGCACAGAGGCTTATATTATGGTTCGAAGACGTGATGTCGTATACCAGAGTGTGATCTGATGCGCACCTGCAGTATGTTGAACAGCTGGCGCAGTATGTACTGCTCGCGGAGCAGCTTCTGGCGGTCGCGGTTGGGGTTCTCCACCATCAGCTCGAGGGCCTCCGACTTGTTGGGCTCGTTCTCGAAGCCCGCTATGAAGTACACTATGTCCTGGAGGAGGCACGTCAGGGCCCTGGAAGGAAGGCGTCGCATTACACATATTGCAGTTATCTTTACTATCTATTATATATATATATATTTCTTGTGTCCGTGTGTTAGTCATTGAACTCCCCCTAAATGGCTGGACCGATTGTGATGAATTATTATCACGGTCATGAGAGAGAGTCAAACACTATCAGTCAATACTGAGATTACAAGCTTACTTTTTAAGCGCAGTGCCCCGCGAATAAAGCCTACTAATCATACGTAGATGTATGTATGTCTCAAAAATTTAACTTGAAAATTTGTAGCACATTGTCCCAACAAATTAAAACTTGAACCAGTTAAGTAAAGTTATTGCCTCACTGTAAGTGAAAAATCCCGTAAAATCGGTCGCACCGTTTGGGAGATCAGCCGGAACAAACACACAACAAAAATAGATATGAATTGTGTTTTTTTTTATCAGTCCCCTATATATAGGGGATGGGGGGGCTCATTCCACAGCCTGAACGTTCGCGGAAGGAAACTCCTTTGGACCCGCACAGAGCGAGTTCTGTAGTTTCAAGGAATGGGGATGAATCCCCGGTCGATGGCGAGAGATACGGTGGTAGAAGTGAATCATAATAGGTAATAGATATCAGTGAAAATTGAATCTTACTTCCTCTCATTATGCTCTATATTCCCGTGATGCAGCTTGGTCGACAAGGCCGATAGTACTTTGCACGCGTCGTTAGCGAAGTCCAAGTCCCTCACTTCGCTGGGAGACACTGAGATAAGGGCGAACGCTTCTTTGTCTTCCTTTATCACCGAACACCCCACCTAAAGAGGATACATTGCGTAGATCATCATCCTGCCCAATTAGGATATTTAATTTTATTTCCCATAAGGACCCCCAAATGGGAAGGCAGAGGATATATACATATAAAATGTATACAAGCTGGTTTTAGAGCACAAAAACAATAGATAATGTATGTCTTATTTTAGCGTATTAGCACACGCCGGGTATTTGCAACTTAGATATATCTCCGAAACGATAAAGTTGTGAGTGCCTACCCTTTCGGGGACCTTTGTAGGAAGGCGTCAAGATCGGTATAGATAAGAAGAATTTACATTCTTGAAAGGAAGCAATACATATAGCACCCTATATAAAAATGAATGCGAATGAGGGCAGAACTTAAAACAAAAGCCGGATGCTGTACAATGAAGCGCCTGATGGTAAGTGATTACCGCATTCTATGTACACAGCATATAAATATAAATAAAAAGGTACAGTGATTATTTTATTAAGTCCAAATCTGGGTAAATAGGTGTATCATAATATACGTGTCATACCTTGGACATGACAGGTTTCTCCTCATCCTTGTCTATGGGTATAGACGTCGAGTGTACCCACGTGTGTGTGCAAAGGTGTTGTAACCTAGAAAAGAAGTGAACAATGCGATATGTGGATATTCAGCACTATGGTAAAGAAAAGGCCTTAGGCCACTATAAAATCCAAGTAATAAATTAGCTTTCGTTCCCAATTCATACATTTTTTAGTTTACATAGACAAACGTCAGAGTATTTTGTACTATAATTAACAGGCGCGCGCGCAGACGCAGACGTATCAGGTCCATGCTCTTACCTGACGTAGCTGCTCTGAGGTACAGGCGCGTCCGAGTGCGTCATGGTTGTGGGGTCCAATTCGAACAGGGTGGCGATTTCCGACGAATGAGGCACGGACACCAGCTGGTAGGCAGGCTCGCCCACCTCTACTGGGGCCTCGCTGCAAACATATAAAAGCACATATATGTACTTAAGAAGCCCATACTTCGTTAGGGTTCAAGAAAGCTGTGCTAAAATGCATTCTCGAGCATTTGATGCCTAATCAGTTTTGGTTACGCATATCCTTACTTGACTAGTTTCAGTGATAATATGAGTTATTTTGACAAAAAATAAACATACATACATACATATCATCACGCCAAGTCCCTAACCGCCGCAGATTGCTGCACAAAGATTACTAAAATTATTGAGCATATTGATCATATTTGAATGAGCCGTTGTGGCCGTGTGGTGCGAGCATAAACACACAAATATGTGCATTAAGTATTAAAAATATTATGAAACATTGTGAACTCACGGCGGGCGGCAACAGGCTTCGGCGGCGAGGTAGTGTCCTGTTGCGAGGTGCTTGAAGCGGAAAATGGAGTTCCAGTGACCCGCACCGCCGCGGCAAGGGTCGTGCTGCACCACCTGGGGACACCAGCGTCGCACACAAGTGATACAAGTGGATACAGGAAGAGATTGATGTCTTCGATACCCTAAAATTTTCCCCGGGTGCTCGACGGTAGAGCTGAATCAATATAAATACAGCTTGCCGACTGCAGCAGTTCCCCGGCTTTACAGCAGATAAATGGCACTATAGTAGAGGGGCTTGCGTTTAGTCAGGACCCTGGTTGTTTCATAGCAGGGGCCCAGGGTTGGCAATAGCCATATGTGGCTCAAGCTGCCGATGGAATAGCGAGGGAGCATAATAGGAAGTTAGCCGCCCCCCGAGACGTTCTCAGAACAAATACAGGAGGGCACTTGTGCGTTCCACGGGAGATCCCAGACTCCTACTATATGAAGTCGGTGACAGGGTTTTAGGCCGTAGAAATGTCATATAAAACAGAACGGTCGGGTACCTATTGAAAGAGAAATATGGTACAGAGGAATCGGGTACTTATGGAAAACTAGAGGACCATTATGGCTGATGATGACTGCATGGTAGAAGATTCTTCTACCATGCAGTCATCATCTAAGAATCATCTAAGAAGAGGGTATTGTTAAATTACCTGCTTACCATCAGGCGCTTTAAGCTAAGATCTGAAACAGACGGTTAGATCGAGGGCCGTTCTTAAGAAATGTAAGGTTTATCAGTGTGGAGAAGCCTTACCTCAATCTCCCAGAGCGCCTTGCTGCTCGTAGCCGCCGTGGCGCTGGAGCGGCCCGTGGTCCTTAAGAACACATGCTGCCGCCGCTGGTACTCGTCCATCGTGAGGAACTTCTCCTGCTCCGCGTGGAACAGCCTCACCACGTCGCCACCCTTTAGGATCTCTTCCTGATTCTCCTTGTGCTCCAGGAATAACGTCACCTTCCATGACGTTGATGAATTGACTACATTCACCTGCGATCAAGTAAATTTGATCCAGTTAATTATTAACTTTTGAAGAATACGCTGGCAAGGTTCTGGTATTCGAAAAAGATGAACAAGTGACTGAGTGTGCTATATCGGTAAATGGGCATATTCTAGAGCAAGTGAATGAATTTGTATATCTAGGAAGCATGTTCACACGAGATGGAAAGTATGAAAAAGATATTGAAAAAAGGATAACTGCCGGAAATAAGGTGAATGGAGCCATGTCGGCGTTGATGGGCAGTAAAAGTCTGAGCAAGAATGTTTGTCAACTTTTCGAGTAACCTTGACGTTCCCATACTTGAGTGTCCGATCGATGTGATCTAGATAGTAAGAACATCTGCCTCTGCCTCTTATTGCACTTTCTCATTGTATATCGGTTTACTAGCCGAGCTGAGCCGGCTGGAAACCGGCGAGCGAAAGAGGTCTGTCTAGAGAGAGCTGGCGGTCTACTACCGCTTAGTTAGGGACTCTGCGTGATGATATGTATGTGCGTGTATATACATACATACATAATAATCTGCATACATGCTAATTCAGTTATGATCCATTTTAGTTGAACAACAAGAGCGTCGATGCGCATGTATTGTAATTCGTTTAAAGTCGATAATTGTTGAAACCCTTGGTTCGTGGTTCAAGTTATGTGGTGCGCATCCCCATGTGTAAGATATTGGAGTGTACAAGTCCTCACCTCCATACATCCCGCGTTGTCAGCCAGCTCATGGTTGGCCGAGACGTGAAGCACTTGCTGGCCGGCATTCACGGGGTTCATTATCACTTTATCGCCGACTACCACGTTGTCGCCTGGTGAGGTAAGAGTTAGCATATTACCGGCTCGAGACAAAATTATTTTCTTTTAGCATCCGATTATTCCTATAACTTGTACCTTGAGACAATTCTACACAAATTAACATTGTCCCAAACTAAGCAAAGCTTGTACTATAGTTATAAGACAACGATATATTTAAAATGCATCGTTGTCCACACTGTTAAGCACTCGTGTACATGTCGTTTAGATAGTAGCGCCATCTTGCGAGCCTAATTGCAACTAACGTAAAATGAACTATATTACGAACATATACAATATCAAAATATACGACAGTGGAAATAATCATTATATAGTAGTAATAATTGTATATAGTATTCCAGTTGGAATTTGATGACAGGACAACGCCTATCGGTCTGCTAGTAATGAATAAAATGTATTTTACCGATCATGATACATAGAATAATAACTTTTAAGATGGTCGTCCAAAACAAACCCATAAGGGTACCTAACAAAACCTAAAATAATTATTATTATTATGAAAAAAACTCTATACTATATCGATAGGATCAAACGTAAAACATGGCGCGACAGACTCGGAATGTTGTCACGCCACCTCGAAAATTTCCTACGCTGGTATCTATAATGTTAATCCGGCAAAATGTCGGTGGTTCGCCTCTGCCTAGCAATCCCGTATCACATGCCGGAAAGGTGCCTCTCTGCCTTGCTATCCCGTATCACATGCCGGAAAGGTGCCTCTCTGCCTTGCTATCCCGTATCACATGCCGGAAAGGTGCCTCTCTGCCTTGCTATCCCGTATCACATGCCGGAAAGGTGCCTCTCTGCCTTGCTATCCCGTATCACATGCCGGAAAGGTGCCTCTCTGCCTTGCTATCCCGTATCACATGCCAGAAAGGTGCCTCTCTGCCTTGCTATCCCGTATCACATAACGGAAAGTTGCCTCTCTGCCTTGCTATGTCGTATCAGTTGCGGGGAATCTTCCCCGCAACTGATACGCACTGCGCCTATCTAGGCGCAGTGCCAGCACTCACCTGTAGATCTCAGTTTATAAAACGGCATGACGTAGAACCAGGAGCCCTCGTTTCCATTTGCGTCGAGGTGGACTCGCATTGCGTTCTTCTCCAACAACGCTGGTAGTCTTTTGTTTACCTACACACAAACAGACAATAAGATAAGCACATTATATGCAGAGATTAATCACTATACTTGAGATCATAAAATGTCATTGGTACAGGGAGACGAACTTGTAATTTGTAAATTACTAGTCGATTCTCGGCCACCACGGCTCTTAAGATACATATACTCTTTAGACACATCATGCTGAGTCTCTCACGAGGAAGGCAAAGAGAGTAGGCCGTCATTTCTCTCTATGCTTACGTACCTCTATCGCTTCGACCACATTCATCAGTCTCTTCATACATGCTCACCGGTTTCTACTTCTCTTGACGTTCCCGTCCTTGAGCGTCCGATCGATTTGATCTAGATAGCTGGAATGTGGTCTTCCTCTGCCTCTTTTTGCACACACATTGTATGTCCGTATCGTCAATCTTTCATATGTCCAAACCAACCCAACATGTCTTTCTTCATCTTTACAATCACGCCCTCATTCACGCCAGTTGATTTGCGGATTCGATCTAATATCGTTACTCCGCACATTTTTCGAAGAGATCGCATCTCAACTGCAGTTAAGCTATTTTCATACTTCCTCTGACATACCTAGGATTCGCTGCTATACAATAAGGTATGTACCAATATCGCGTTGTGGACAGCAACTCGAGCATTCTTGCTCAGACTTTTACTGCCCATCAACGCCGACATGGCTCCATTCACCTTATTTCCGCTATCCTTCTTTCAATATCTTTATTGTACACACTATATTGATAGTATAAAGGTGGACTCACAGTCAGATATTTGTTGGACTTGACGTGCAGCAATTGTAGCACGCTGCCATACTGCACAATGGTACCTAACAACTTCTTGTTCTCCAGTTCGTTTTGCTTTTTTTCTATCTCTGCGGCATGCTGCAAAAAAACAATGAATTTCAAGTAAAGTAGTCATTTGTCATTAAAGTAGTATTTTAGTTCAGACTGGCGCTCTACTCTCTCTACTTACACCGTGTGGGATATGTAGAGTATGAGACCAGCCAGATGTAAGCGGGTACCGCGAATCATGTTAAAAATCTGTACTCCTGTCATCGCCTTGCTAAAAGGCAGTTGTCCAGGGTATCTTCTTAAAGTTATTTGTCTATGGGACCTTTTCTAGATCTAAGGTACCATTGTTCCCTCTGAAATTTTTCATGGTGTTCCGATGTGTACTCAAAACGGGAAAACGATAACTAAAACGGGAATCGAACCCGCGACCCCAAGATTTGCAGGCAGAAGCTCTAACCACTAGACCAGCGAATGTGAGTAATTTCGCATTTAAAATATTTCATTACTAATTTATAATGAATAGACTAGCTATGCCCGCCGGTTTCACCTGGGTAAAATTTCATTTAATTTCTTGTATATAACATATCATCCTATGTATCCAGCTAATAAATAATCCTTTTCTATGCCAAATATTATTCTATTCCGTTTTGGACTTTTTGCATGAAATAACCTCCTAACAAACTTACACATTTATAAATTTTGTAGAATAGTAGTAAGAACATTGGATGCAGTTCAAAAGAACGCACTAAATATACGTGCATTAATAGTTTCCTGGAGCCAGCGGAGAAAAGGAAGATTCTATTTAAAGGCGTGATTAAATCAAAAAGTATTTATTGCACAGCTGTTTCGGGAGCGCTGACCTTCCAACCTAGTGGCACAGATGAACACATTATTTATTTATTTTATATAACTTATTTTTATTATATAATTATATAACTTATTTTTTAAATATACTCTACCATTCCAGTTCCCAGCTCGCAATTCGACAACGCCCTAATCTGAGGTTCTACAGGAGGTACCCATAGTTTGGTTGCTTAGCACTTAAGTGCCTAGAACCTTTTAAGTCTCGCAATAGTAAACCGAACTTTTAATTAGCAAAAGTTCTCGGAGGTAAGAGTGACAATACGACAATACATAAAACCAATACATACATACATATATAGGCGATAACAAATCATGCCGAGGGGAACTCAATGTGTCACACAAATAGGTCATATCAAGATATTATGCAACATTAGTGAAGATAAATTACAGCTATAAAAACGGACGATTTATTATGTTTCTGTGTTTATTGTTCAAAACTGTGAAAAATATCAAGAACTAGAAAACAAGGGGTAGGGAACAACGGGATCTTACGTTCAAAATTCGACTCGCCTAAATAGTACACATTACACACAACAAATTAAAATGAGGATCACAGCTAGTATAATATTATAATAGTCAACTTTCGCCTAGAGATGACGCGATATAATAATAATAGTAATAAATACCTGGGACAATTCCACACAAATTGACGTAGTCCTAAATTAAGCAAAGCTTGTGTTGTAGGTAACTAGACAACGATATATTTACTTATATAGATAGATAGGACATCCAAGACTAAGGTACAAATATTCGTGTTCATCACACAAATATCCGCCCTCAGCGGGACTCGAACCCGCGACCACAAGTTTCGTAGTCAGGACCTCTAACCACTAGACCAGACGGTCGTCGTCGATATCGAACTAATGTTGAATGCGTTTGTCACTCCACACATAATATCAGAAACGCTTAACATGCCGCCATGGAATGGAAGAAAAACAAATTGTCTAAAAGAACTATAACGCTCCAATTCTTCATAAGCTTATTTTATTGGCTCTGGTAAAAAATGTTGCACTTTAAATTGATCGCCGATTTAAGGATAGACAATAATAAATAAGCTGCGGAAAACGGGGGCATCATGATGAATTGAGCTATTCTCACACCTTTGCGTCATTACGATCATATTTCTGTTAGAGCACAAAAAATGGGGAACGTCAAGAGCCGGCAACGCGCATGTATAAAGAGATTGATGAATATGAACAAAGCGATAGAGATCTGTAAGTCTAGAGGGAGCTGGTGCTCTACTCTCTGCACTCTGCTTATCCCGTGAGGGGTTCGGCTTGATGATGTGTATCAATTCATTATATATAATATTGTTCAATAAGTGTTCCCTGTGTCCCTTATGTTGAATAAAATATTTTGATTTTTGATTTTTTTTTTTTTTGTAAACCAGTAGCCAGCAAATTTTTTCACTAAGAATAGATATAGAACACAAGAACAAAGTGTCTTATAAACAGTTAGAGACAGTAAGAAAATTTTAATGGACACATTCTTAGTTAACTCTATTTCAGCAATTTAAGTTGGCCTAAAATAACTCATCAGACTCTAGGGCTAGATCGTTGTTCCATTCCGTGCTTATCACTAGTATAAGCACGGTATTGCAAAAAAAAAAAAACTAAGAATAGATGTCGAAAGGATAAGACAGTTCAGTGTGTAGGTCTGCGGTATCAAGTTTACCATGTAAGTTTGTTTGTTAAAAATTGAAAATTTCCTAAAAATTGTTTCTTAAGTTTCTATTTATATAAATATTTTTCTTTTTTAAGTTTCTACTAATATATATTTTTTCGGTAAATAAATTTAAGTTATGTTTATATTTTAAGGTTAGAATAAGTTAGCAAGTACCTACATTGTTCCCCTTTTTATAATTTGTGTCCCTCTCACAAGTTGCTGTGCCCAACAGGGTCCACTGTATACCCTGATATTATATATAATGTGATATTATTGTAAGTGGAAGAGCAATAAAGAATTATGATTATGATTATACTATCGGGTTGGCAACGCAAAAGAAATACCCGTGGTGGTGCAGGCGTCCATAGTACATCTTACTTAATATTATAAATGTGAATGTAAGTTTGTTTGTTACGCTTTCACGTAAAAACTACTTAAGAGATCACTATAAAACTTTGTACACATATTCTTGGAGGTATTAGATACATAGGATACTTTTTATTGAAAAAAAAAACATTTTTACGAAAGATAAAAAAGCCGTCCACGCCGACGAAGTCGCGGGCACAGCTAGTAGTATATACATCAGGCAGACAGTATGCTTGTTTGCGACTTTAGTGGCATAAAAAGGTAATAGATGGCTAGTTACATAACTATGTGGTTTAAGAGTTGCCAGCTAACAATAGCGACGACGGTCTCCTGACTGCAAAACTTGAAGTCGCGGGTTCGAATCCCGATCGAGGGCAAGATATTTGTGTGATGAACACGAGTATTTGTACCTTAGTCTTGTATGTCCTTTGTATTTATGTATATATCTATCTATATAAGTAAATATATCGTTGTCTAGTTACCTTTGCTTAATTTGGAACTAGGTAAATTTGTGTGGTTGAAAAAAGAAACTGTTCAATGACAAAGCAGAATTAAGGATAAATTAAGTCTCCTTCTTTCCCCACTTCTCTCTCGTCTCTGCCATAGTCAAAAGTCTTCCTTTAAGTACTTACGTGCAACCTCTTCAGCAGTCCTGTATCGGTATTGGAATTGGCGGACTGCTTGGCAGTATTCCAGAACTGCTTTTGTGCGGAGTAGCGGTTCATGGGACATATTTTGAACAGGCAATCTGGAACGAAGGATACGTTCAAAATTGATTTATATTGTTATCACCCTACAGACGGGTTTAGATTACCAATGATATTAAACACCTTACGAAGTGGTTAAAAAAAAATTCATACAAATTACGTTATTATGTAATATCTTCATATATCTTCATGCCTTGCCACAAAGGTCTGGAGGGGTAGGCAGAGGTGGATAGAGAGCGCCAGAGATATATTTCAGGTGCCAACGAGACATATGGCGAGTCCATCGACGTTAAAGTCAAGCACGACGCTTTATATACGCTTTTGAATTGCTTCTCAGACGTATGCAGGATTTCTATCGATGTTTCCCTTCACCTTAAAGCTCGTGGTGTGACGAATCACTGTACAAGTTTTGATTGATTTTTGATTTTTTGATTTTAATAGAAACTTGAATTTAGCCTTTTAATATGTAGTGTATTTCTTATAAACTTACGTACATAATTAATCACGCCACGAGTTATTTATGGTGAAGGAAAACATGAAAATGAAACCTGTATACGTTTTACAAGAAATACGTTTACTTACATATACGTTTAAAAAAAACGGCCACGGCCTTCACGTTGGCATACATACATACATATCATCACGCCGAGTCCCTAACGGGGTAGGCAGAGAGTATAGAGCGCCAGTTCTCTCTAGACTTACATACCTCTTTCGCTTCGTCCACATTCATCAGTCTCTTCATACATGCTCGTCGGTTTCGAGTACTCTTAACGTTCCCGTCCTTGAGAGTCCGATCTATTTGATCCAGGTAGTTGGAACGTGGCCTTCCTCTGCCTCTTCTTGCACACACTTTTGCTTTGTATATCTGTTTCGTCAATCTTTCTTCACTCATCCTTTCTATGTGTCCAAACCAACGTAACATGCCTTTCTTCATCTTTACAATCACGCCCTCATTCACGCCAGTTGATTTGCGAATCTCTTCATTGCGGATTCGATCTAATATCGTGACGCCGCACATTTTTCGAAGAGATCGCATCTCGACTGCATTCAAGCTATTTTCATACTTCCTCTGACATACCCAGGATTCGCTGCCATACAATAAGGTAGGTACCAATATCGCGTTGTGGACAGCAACTCGAGCATTCTTGCTCAGACTTTTACTGCCCATCAACGCCGACATGGCCCCATTCACCTTATTTCCGGCAGTTATCCTTCTTTCAATATCTTTTTCATACTTTCCATCTCGTGTGAACATGCTTCCAAGATATACAAATTCATTCACTTGCTCTAGAATTTGCCCATTTACCGATATAGCACTTCACGTTGGCACCTAAATATATTTCAAGCGAAAATATGCTGTTGTGTGCCACGTCTGCCAACCCCTCGGGAGCCCTTGTGGGAAGCCGTGGAGACACAGGAATGATTTGGTCTCAAACATATGCAAGAAAGAAGAGCATGTTTGAAGAGACTGATGAATGTGGACGAAGCGAAAGAGATACCTCTTGAGTCTGGAGAGTACTGGCGCTCTGTACTCTCTGCCTACCCTGTTGGGACATGGCGTGATGTGTATGTATACAATACATATTAAAGCTACTTTCCTCTCGATCTTTCCTTCGCATTGCCATTTGAGTACGGAACCCTAAAGCCACTCCCGCAGTAAAATCTCTGTAATTTGCACACAAAGAGGCAGAAATAAAACCGCTTTCATCTTGCCTAAGAGCTATGCGGATATTGTGTTGAATATAAGTTATTCATAGCCCCTAACACGTATGCTAAATTTCGCACGTAAAACTATATATTAACTAGCCGTGCCCGCGACTTCGTCGGCGTGGACGGCTTTTTATCTTTCGTAAAAATATTTTTTTTTCAGTAAAAAGTATCTTATGTTACTTCTTATACCTCCAAGAGTATGTATACAAAGTTTTATGATGATCGGTTAAGTAGTTTTTATGTGAAAGCGTAACAAACAAACTTACATTCACATTTATAATATTAGTAAGGATAGCCGTTTTATCTTTCCAGTGGCTATTTTTCAGATACAGCATTATCTTGCCAACCACCTCACGGGGTAGGTTAGGTAGATTTAGGTAAAAAAATACCTATATGTTTTATACCAATGTTAATGAAAATAAACCTTTTCTACTAGGCAATACGTTTCAAATTTAATAGATAACATAGGCAAGTAACTTACCTCGGAACTTTTTGGGTGGATCAGTCAGGTCGCCAGCTTCTGGGCACACCACGCACCTGTCATCCACCAACCTGAAAAGTAGAGGTAGAGCTTAGGATAACCTTTCCAGAATTACACGATGTGTTGTTTGTACTGGCAGCCGAAAACTGCTCTTATAATACTAGCACACACGCTTGTTGCATTAACATATGACGGCCGTCTATTATTGGTTAGAGCTCCGGACTGCAAAACCTGAGGTCGCGGGTTCGAATCCCGCTTAGGGCAGATATTTGTGTGATGAACACGAGTATTTGTACCTTAGTCTTGAATGTACTATGTATTTATGTATATATCTATCTATATAAGTAAATATATCGTTGCCTAGTTACCATAACACAAGCTTTGCTCAATTTGGGACTAGGTAGATTTGTGTGGAATTGTCCCAAGGTATTTATTTATTTGCCTCCGATAATAGCTTTCCAAGCCACGCCAAGTCCCTGACGGGGTAGGCAGAGAGTATAGAGCGCCAGTTCTCTCTAGACTTACATATCTCTTTCGCTTCGTCCACATTCATCAGTCTCTTCATACATGCTCGTCGGTTTCGAGTACTCTTAATGTTAAAATAATAATATTTGATCCAGGTAGTTGGAACGTGGCCATCCTCTGCCTCTTCTTGCACACACTTTTGCTTTGTATATCTGTTTCGTCAATCTTTCTTCACTCATCCTTTCTATGTGTCCAAACCAACGTAACATGCCTTTCTTCATCTTTACAATCACGCCCTCATTGGCGCCAGTTGATTTGCGAATCTCTTCATTGCGGATTCGATCTAATATCGTCTTCGCTTCGTTTTCAACGAAATCAATTTAAAAATGTACATTAAGTGTTACCCAACCCACTATCGGTAGGTATTATAAACGTATGCAGGTTTCCTCATGATGTTTCAGTCGACCATACAGCTATTGACGTGAATTAATCGCTGTTCTTAAATTTAGAAAATACTCTTCGATACAGTCGTAATTGTAACTCTTAAATATTGCAATACAAGCGATGTATGACTAGAACAACTCCGCCACCATATCTCCTTTGAAAATGACTCCTTGCTGTATCTTGCTTGCGAATAGAACTACGTTTTTAATTGCTAGAGAGTTATTTGCTAAGTGCACTGACAAGCTGAGCGGAATACTCATGTTTAACCGTAAGGTTTCGGAGCTCACATTACAAGATATTCTATATAAGAGAGGTAGGGCATAACGGGTTTCCCGTTCGAATTTGGAGCTGCCCGACTGGGGCAGGACCTCCACCTTATAGAAGTCCGTAGCCAAATAACACAATTTATTGTGTTGTGTTCCTACGCGGTGAATAAGTCTTCCAGTAATTAGCTCCTTGGGGAGGGGGGAGGATTGTTATATTGTGTTGGCAGCAGAGGGATTAGTACCATTATGCTGTATACACCGACACAGTATAACTCTCCGAACACAGAGTGGCAACGCGCAGGTGATACTTCGGTATTGTATGCGTAAATATATAGGCTGTGGTAGTCATTTTCCATCGGCTGAGCTGAGCTTGTTAGCCACTCTTATTGTATAAAAAAAAATACCTTCTGAAAGTGCCTCGATTAATGGAGGTTGGCCGTTAACTCTGAAAACTTATCCCTGTCTTGACTGCAAGCAAAAGTCTGTCGAGAAGCAAACAAAAGTACTCACCCTAAGGTACTGAGGAATCCTGACACCGTGCCCTCCGCGAAGAGGGATACTATGTCCCCTAGGTGCAAGAAGCTGTCTCCCATCTTGGCACCTTCTCCTTACCCCCACCATGCAACAACACCTGTGGACCAAACACAGTTTCATTCCCTTCTTAAGGAACTTCATTTTGTACACTCAACGGACAATTGGGTTCACAGCCTAAGCATTGGCTGTAGGAAATTCCTATGAAAAGGCGCGAAAGCCTCAATAAAGACCACATTTGTTATTTTTATACTTATTTACATAATTAAGCCATACTCTGCGACATTGCAGGATTCGAGCCTGCGACGCAAAGGTCGCAAGTTCGAATCCCGACTGTACCAATGAGTTTTTCTGAACTTAAGTACAGTGATTAGTCACACCACGAGCTTTACGGTGAAGGAAAACATCGAGAGGAAACCTGCATACGTCTGAGAAGAAATTCAAAGGCGTATGTATAGTCGTGCTGGAATATCGGCACGACTATACATACGTCACGTTGGCACCTAATATACCTCCGGCGGAAAGTGGGTGTATGGGTTTTACCTATACACCTCTGCCTACCCCTTCGGGGACCCTTGTGGGAAGGCATGAGGATATATTATATTATTATTATTATTACATAATTAAGCCATACTCCGCGTCAAGCCAAGGTGATCGGGTTCAATTGTGATTCTCAACCATTAAGAGACCACAAAAGACAGTCAGCTGCTTAGAAATTGAGAGACATGTGCAAAAGAATATACATATAAATATTGTTACATATACATACATAGAAGACAGGATCTCCTATGACATTAATACATGTTCTAAACAGGTCAAATTGATTTGGTATGTCCTCCAGTTGCATGTGGAATACGTTCCCACATTAATGTATGTAACCGTCGGCTAGACACTTCCATTTGATTTCAAGGTAAATTTACACATCACATATTTCAATTGGGAGATGTTTGCGTCTGGCACATTTTTTTAATATAATCTACATCTTTAGTTATTATTTCGGTGGAACGAAACTATTAAGTACATTAACAACGTTTGATAAACATGATAATAAATGATTTTCTATTATGAGAGAGATGAGTAGTTGGAGTACCAGTAACCTGCAACACAAAAATTGCATGTTCGAATACCGACTGTACCACTGAGATTTTTTGATGAAGATGAAGGAAAACACCGAGAGGAAACATGTTTACGTTTGAGAAGAAATTCAAATGCGTATGTATAGTCGTACTTGTGTAACGGCGATGGACTCGCCATCAGTCATGTTGGCACTTAAAGTATATCTCTGGCGGAATGTGGGTGTTTGGGTACTACCAATACACTCCTGCCTGCTCCTTCGGGGACCCTTGTGGGAAGGCATGAGGATATATTATAATTACATAGATATCACGCCAAGCCTCTCACGGGATACACAGACAAGGTTGGCAGTTGACAAACAAATCTCTTACGCTTTATCGAAATCCATTAGTCTTTTCATACATGTTCGTTAGTTCCCATTGCTTTTGTCGTTCGCATTCAATCTAAACGTGAATGTATAAAGAGGCTGATGAATGTGGATGAAGCGAGAGTTCCTAGCTTAGAGAAGACTGACACTACTGTCTCAGTTTTTTTCGCAAGAGACTCGACGTAATGATAAACAGTAGAACGCCGATTTACTGAATCGCCAATTATTCGAATCGGTCCTAAGCGTAATATAAAAAAATAAAAACAAGTAATTTTTCTTTTGTTCTGTTGTAAAAGTTGGAACTCTTTGGAGTTCAGATATATTTCAATTGTTATGGTTCAGAGTTGTTCAAGTGAGCGTTATTGTAGAACTTTAGTTGTTAAACTTAATGAAGTTTATTACTGTTTGACAGTTCGTTTTGCTTCATTACCAGTCTATGTCCAATTATCCGAATCGACCCCGGTTATTTTAATTATGTACATTTAATATGTACGTACGTTTGTATTCTCATTATCACAAAATTTGCTGCGAGCTAATTAACAAGTAGGAACCCGATAAAATACTAAATGCAATTCTCATATTTCTACGTAATATGTATATATATATTTTACTTTTCAATTTAATGTACATATTTGAACAATCCCTCATTTGTTTCGGGGCCTTTTACAATCATTCGTTAATGCTTTTGTGCTTTCACAAAGGCTTTAAAGCTCAAAAATGGGTTGCCATTTACCTTCTCAAAGCTAATCTTGGGAAAATCCTTTGAAGATTTGTATCATCCTACAGTAAATTAAAAGGATTTAGTTGGGTAAATCTCTTGGCTTTTGCGTTGGTATAGGCGTTGTTCGGCAATCACCTCCTAGAGTCGCTGCCATTTAATCTATGCTATTCTATACTACTGAATTATGATAATACTAGCTGTACCCGCGACTTCGTCGGCGAGGACGGTTTTTTTACCTTTCGTAAAATTGTTTTATTGAGGCAGAGGAAGGCCACGTTCCAACTACCTGGATCAAATAGATCGGACTCTGAAGGACGGGAACGTTAAGAGTACTCGAAACCGACGAGCATGTATGAAGAGACTGATGAATGTGGACGAAGCGAAAGAGGTATGTAAGTCTAGAGAGAACTGGCGCTCTATACTCTCTGCCTACCCCGCTAGGGACTTGGCGTGATGATATGTATGTACGTAAAATTGTTTTTTCAATAAAAAGTATCCTATGTTACTTCTAGTACCTTCAAGAATATGTGTACAAAGTTTCATGATGATCGGTTAAGTAGTTTGTACGTGAAAGCGTAACAAACAAACTTACATTCACATTTATAATATTAGTAAGGATATCCTCACGCCTTCCCATAAGGGTCCCCGAAGGTGTAGGCAGAGGCGTATAAGTAGTACACACACACCCACTTTCCGCCATTTTAGGTGCTAATGTGACAGGTGGCGATTGTGTCTGTTCATAATATCATACATACATATCATCACGCCAAGTCTCTAACGGGGTAGGCAGAGAGTATAGAGCGCCAGTTCTCTCTAAACTTACATACCTCTTTCGCTTCGTCCACATTCATCAGTCTCTCATAATATCAGTTAGGTACTTATTAAAATAATAGCCTGTTTCTAAATACACATGAAAGATGGCAATAAAAACTCCTTTTTCTTTTGTCTTTCTAATGTCTAAGCTAATCAGCTGTAATCAGCTGTGAAACGTGTCGACCGTCCTTGACATTATTTAGATACAGTAACTACCTACACTTAGCCTATCACTTATTGTTATGAGCAACTTGTTCATTTTCTAAGTCAACCTGTATATTAGTACACGTCTCTTTATTACGAACTCGTTGATTGTTCTCTCGTTGTTGAAAAGATCGTTGTAAAACTCACTTTTCCGTGAGCCTACATCCCTGTTATTCCATTAACGATAATCCTCAGTAACTGGAACCACCATACAAAGCGTACACATGAATGCGACACCACCTAATGCGATTCCGTCGGATAATACCGCGAAGTGGTGCGAGGTAGGCATAGATTGTCAACACTATACAATGACCATGCAGTACCGTCCGTGCATAGCTGGGTGAGAAATGCTTAGTTTCTTATACGGCTATTTTAAATTAATTTATTTACATAACATATATTCACTCCTTCCCGCCAGGGCCCAGGGTCCCCGAAGAGGTAGGCAGAGGTGTATATGTAGTACACACTCACATTCCACCGGAGATATATTTTAGGCGCCAACGTGATAGATGGCTACTCCATAATATAATATAATAATAATCTATCTCTGAGCCAAATTTCAAACAAATTCCGTTCAGCCGTTCTGGCGTGATGAGTAAAAAGCATCCATAGATGCTGTCGCATTTATATGTTAATTAATAGGATGTAAGGTGCCCACTTACCCTCCATGCTCAATACAGTTCAACAAGTTTCATAAGTAGCTTCAACATGTCACACACGAAGTAAAAGATATTCAGCATCACCTTATACCAAACACGCTTCAAGTCTATAAACCAGTAACTGAAGACCACAACTAGGCATAGTGCACAGTAATATATAACTCTACGATTTTCATTTATAACCATTTGTTATTTTTATACATATTTACATAATTAAAAAGCCGTGGTGGTCGAGTGGTTCGAGCAGTTGCCTGCGACGCAAAGGTCGCAAGTTCGAATCCCGACTGTACCAATGAGTTTTTCTGAACTTAAGTACAGTGATTAGTCACACCACTAGCTTTACGGTGAAGGAAAACATCGAGAGGAAACCTGCATACGTCTGAGAAGAAATTCAAAGGCGTATGTATAGTCGTGCTGGAATATCGGCACGACTATACATACGTCACGTTGGCACCTAATATACCTCCGGCGGAAAGTGGGTGTATGGGTTTTACCTATACACCTCTGCCTACCCCTTCGGGGACCCTTGTGGGAAGGCATGAGGATATATTATATTTTTATTATTATTATTATTACATAATTAAGCCATACTCCGCGTCAAGCCAAGGTGATCGGGTTCAATTGTGATTCTCAACCATTAAGAGACCACAAAAGACAGTCAGCTGCTTAGAAATTGAGAGACATGTGCAAAAGAATATACATATAAATATTGTTACATATACATACATAGAAGACAGGATCTCCTATGACATTAATACATGTTCTAAACAGGTCAAATTGATTTGGTATGTCCTCCAGTTGCATGTGGAATACGTTCCCACATGAATGTATGTAACAGTCGGCTAGACACTTCCATTTGATTTCAAGGTAAATTTACACATCGCATATTTCAATTGGGAGATGTTTGCGTCTGGCACATTTTTTTAATATAATCTACATCTTTAGTTATTATTTCGGTGGAACGAAACTATTAAGTACATTAACAACGTTTGATAAACATGATAATAAATGATTTTCTATTATGAGAGAGATGAGTAGTTGGAGTACCAGTAACCTGCAACACAAAAATTGCATGTTCGAATACCGACTGTACCACTGAGATTTTCTGAACTTAGGTAGGTTAGGAGTTTCACGATGAAGGAAAACACCGAGAGGAAACATGTTTACGTCTGAGAAGAAATTCAAATGCATATGTATAGTCGTCCTTGTGTAACGGCGATGGACTCGCCATCAGTCATGTTGGCACTTAAAGTATATCTCTGGCGGAATGTGGGTGTTTGGGTACCTACTACCAATACACTCCTGCCTACTCCTTCGGGTACCCTTGTGGGAAGGCATGAGGATATATTATAATTACATAGATATCACGCCAAGCCTCTCACGGGATACACAGACAAGGTTGGCAGTTGACAAAAAAATCTCTTACGCTTTATCGAAATCCATTAGTCTTTTCATACATGTTCGTTAGTTCCCATTGCTTTTGTCGTTCGCATTCAATCTAAACGTGAATGTATAAAGAGGCTGATGAATGTGGATGAAGCGAGAGTTCCTAGCTTAGATAAGACTGACACTACTGTCTCAGTTTTTTTCGCAAGAGACTCGACGTAATGATAAACAGTAGAACGCCGATTTACTGAATCGCCAACTATTCGAATCGGTCCTAAGCGTAATATAAAAAAATAAAAACAAATATTTTTTCTTTTGTTCTGTTGTAACAAGTTGGAACTCTTTGGAGTTCAGTAATATTTCAATTGTTATGGTTCAGAGTTGTTCAAGTCAGCGTTATTGTAGAACTTTAGTTGTTAAACTTAATGAAGTTTATTACTGTTTGACAGTTCGTTTTTTGCTTCATTACCAGTCTATGTCCAATTATCCGAATCGACCCCGGTTATTTTAATTATGTACATTTAATATGTACGTACGTTTGTATTCTCATTATCACAAAATTTGCTGCGAGCTAATTAACAAGTAGGAACCCGATAAAATACTAAATGCAATTCTCATATTTCTACGTAATATATATATCATATTTTACTTAATAAGGACAATAACATACTGACTGACAAAACAGACGTCCTCAGGCGATGGAGTGAATTTTACAAAGATATGTATGATGATGATGCCGCTGATCTACTCACAGAGCTGCCTCCAACAGAATCTGTCGAGGATCCTATAGCGGATAAAATAAGTATGGGAGAGATTGTAAGTGCGATAAGAAGTCTGAAATGGGGAAAAGCTGCGGGAATAGATGGGATTACGGCTGAGATGATCAAGCACGGTGGACCAGCGGCTATCATCTATTTGCTGGCAATCTTAAGCTGGGAAAGGTGATGTTCCGACGATTGAGGCGAGCAGTCATCGTGCCTTTCTATAAAGGAAAGGATCACGATTGGACTGTCTCAAACTACAGAGCCATCAGCTTCAGCTTAGCTAGTAAAGTGTATACGAAGATCCTGACGATAAGAATGCAAGAGCGATCCGAAATTTTCTGGGAATCCCAAGGCGGATTTGTGACCAGGAAGAGGATGTATGGATCAAACCTTCTCGCTTCACGGGATCGCGGAAAAGTTTTGGATATTAACCAAAGGGTTTCTGCGCTTTCGTCGACTTGGAGAAGGCATTTGATAGAGTCGTACGAAAGGAACTCTGGACGTTTGCCTGGATATGGAGTGAGGTTCTCACTGCATGCCGTGAAATCACTCTATAGTGATAGCGGGGCGTGGTTAGGTTAATGAGGAGATGTCACCCTGGTTTGATGTGAAGTCGGGGGTCAAACAAGGGTGTATCATGTCTGCTGGTGTTCATTATATATCTAGATAACGTCTGAGAGCACTAAGAACGAACGGATGTGGAGGAAATGGGGTGGTCAACTGCCTATTATACGCCGATGACGCGGTTTTACTGGCGTCATCAGAGGGCTGAACCGCAGTCACTAGTTACCATAATGAAAGTAGAATGTGAAAAGGGCTGCGCCTAAACGCTGGCAAGACTAAGGTTCTGGTATTCGAAAGAGATGAACAAGTGACCGAGTGTGCTATATCGGTAAATGGGCAAATTCTAGAGCAAGTGAATGAATTTGTATATCTTGGAAGCATGTTCACACGAGATGGAAAGTATGAAAAAGATATTGAAAGAAGGATAACTGCCGGAAATAAGGTGAATGGAGCCATGTCGGCGTTGATGGGCAGTAAAAGTCTGAGCAAGAATGCTCGAGTTGCTGTCCACAACGCGATATTGGTACCTACCTTATTGTATGGCAGCGAATCCTGGTATGTCAGAGGAAGTATGAAAATATTTGAATGTAGTCGAGATGCGATCTCTTCGAAAAATGTGCGGCGTAACGATATTAGATCGAATCCGCAATGAAGAGATTCGCAAATCAACTGGCGTGAATGAGGGCGTGATTGTAAAGATGAAGAAAGGCATGTTACGTTGGTTTGGACATAGAAAGGATGAGTGAAGAAAGATTGACGAAACAGATATACAAAGCAAAAGTGTGTGCAAGAAGAGGCAGAGGAAGGCCACGTTCCAACTACCTGGATCAAATAGATCGGACTCTGAAGGACGGGAACGTTAAGAGTACTCGAAACCGACGAGCATGTATGAAGAGACTGATGAATGTGGACGAAGCGAAAGAGGTATGTAAGTCTAGAGAGAACTGGCGCTCTATACTCTCTGCCTACCCCGTTAGGGACTTGGCGTGATGATATGTATGTATGTATATTTTACTTTTCTATTTAATGTACATATTTGAACAATCCCTCATTTGTTTCGGGGCCTTTTACAATCATTCGTTAATGCTTTTGTGCTTTTGTGCTTTAATGCTTTTGAGCTTTTCACAGGCTTTAAAGCTCAAAAATGTGTTGCCATTTACCTTCTCAAAGCTAATCTTGTGAAAATCCTTTGAAGATTTGTATCATCCTACAGGAAATTAAAAGGATTTAGTTGGGTAAATCTCTTGGCTGTTGCGTTGGTATAGGGGTTGTTCGGCAATCACCTCCTAGAGTCGCTGCCATTTAATCTATGCTATTCTATACTAGTGAATTATGATAATACTAGCTGTACCCGCGACTTCGTCGGCGAGGACGGCTTTTTTACCTTTCGTAAAATTGTTTTATTGAGGCAGAGGAAGGCCACGTTCCAACCACCTGGATCAAATAGATCGGACTCTGAAGGACGGGAACGTTAAGAGTACTCGAAACCGACGAGCATGTATGAAGAGACTGATGAATGTGGACGAAGCGAAAGAGGTATGTAAGTCTAGAGAGAACTGGCGCTCTATACTCTCTGCCTACCCCGTTAGGGACTTGGCGTGATGATATGTATGTATGTATGTAAAATTGTTTTTTTTTTCAATAAAAAAGTATCCTATGTTACTTCTAGTACCTTCAAGAATATGTGTACAAAGTTTCATGATGATCGGTTAAGTAGTTTGTACGTGAAAGAATAACAAACAAACTTACATTCACATTTATAATATTAGTAAGGATATCCTCACGCCTTCCCATAAGGGTCCCCGAAGGTGTAGGCAGAGGCGTATAAGTAGTACACACACACCCACTTTCCGCCATTTTAGGTGCTAATGTGACAGGTGGCGATTGTGTCTGTTCATAATATCATACATACATATCATCACGCCAAGTCTCTAACGGGGTAGGCAGAGAGTATAGATCGCCAGCTCTCTCTAAACTTACATACCTCTTTCGCTTCGTCCACATTCATCAGTCTCTCATAATATCAGTTAGGTACTTATTAAAATAATAGCCTGTTTCTAAATACACATGAAAGATGGCAATAAAAACTTATTTTTCTTTTGTCTTTCTAATGTCTAAGCTAATCAGCTGTAATCAGCTGTGAAACGTGTCGACCGTCCTTGACATTATTTAGATACAGTAACTACCTACACTTAGCCTATCACTTATTATTATGAGCAACTTGTCCATTTTCTAAATCAACCTGTATATTAAGTACACGTCTCTTTATTACGAACTCGTTGATTGTTCTCTCGTTGTTGAAAAAATCGTTGTAAAACTCACTTTACCGTGAGCCTAAATCCCTGTTATTCCATTAACGATAATCCTCAGTAACTGGAACCACCATACAAAGCGTACACATGAATGCGACACCACCTAATGCGATTCCGTCGGATAATACCGCGAAGTGGTGTGTGGTAGGCATAGATTGTCAACACTATACAATGACCATGCAGTACCGTCCGTGCATAGCTGGGTGAGAAATGCTTAGTTTCTTATACGGCTATTTTAAATTAATTTATTTACATAACATATATTCACTCCTTCCCGCCAGGGCCCAGGGTCCCCGAAGAGGTAGGCAGAGGTGTATATGTAGTACACACTCACATTCCACCGGAGATATATTTTAGGCGCCAACGTGATAGATGGCTACTCCATAATATAATATAATAATAATCTATCTCTGAGCCAAATTTCAAACAAATTCCGTTCAGCCGTTCTGGCGTGATGAGTAAAAAGCATCCATAGATGCTGTCGCATTTATATGTTAATTAATAGGATGTAAGGTGCCCACTTACCCTCCATGCTCAATACAGTTCAACAAGTTTCATAAGTAGCTTCAACATGTCACACACGAAGTAAAAGATATTCAGCATCACCTTATACCAAACACGCTTCAAGTCTATAAACCAGTAACTGAAGACCACAACTAGGCATAGTGCACAGTAATATATAACTCTACGATTTTCATTTATAACCATCTGAAATTTTGCCGTTGACTGGAATGGACACCGCAACTTTGTGCTCTAACTCTCAAGTACAGAGTGGATATTTGTTTGACCGTAAACTAATAAGAGTCCTCGTACACGTAGACACAAGGATTTGAAATTGAATTAATTTAATATTAAGCCCACGGGATCTCGCTTGTAAGGATCACTTTAGGTTTTCAGGAGGCACTGTTCAACAGAAGGAAATTAATGTTGACTAAGACATGAAAATGGCCGATTTAATAAAAGAAGATACGTGTGACACGATTCCATTTCCTAAGCGAGGAATCTAGTTTTATGCGAGATTGCGACTTTTTTTTTTTAATTAGACTGGCTTTTGATACCCGGCCATTAGGCGAGGAATATTATCTCACACTAGCATTGGCAGGGAGATATAGATAAACCCAATCGATATCTGGGGTTGGGTGCGTGTGGAGGCTAATCAGCCATAGGTGAGACTCTAAACATAGCCTTTTTACCGATGTTAACTGACCTATATAGTCGGTAGCTTCTCGTGACAAGGGTTTACGTAATTTCTAAAAATATATTTTATTAAATTCTACACGAGAGCCGTGGTGGCCGAGAGGTTCGAGTAGTTGCCTGCGACGCAACGATCGCAAGTTCGAATCCCGACTGCACCAATGAGTTCTTCTGAACATAAGCACATTGGTTCAAGTCACACCACGAGCTTTACGGTGGAGGAAAACATCGAGAGGAAACCTGCATACGTCTGAGAAGAAATTCTAAGGCTGTATAGTCGTGTTTGCGTAACGGCGATGGACTTGCCATCTGTCACGTTGGCACCTAAAATATATCTCTGACGGAAAGTGGGAAAGACAAACATATTTTTATATATATTGATATAGGTCGGAAATATTATTATGTCACAAGTATTTAAAGGCTAATCGCCTAAGCATTAGACTGGCCCTAGCAATTCAGTTTGATAGGTTCTATAATTCTGCGATTTGACAAAAGATGGCAGCACTTGCATTAAATGTTTGTATTTAGGCGCGGGTAGCAGTGAAAAACAAAATGTTACAGTCTACACACACAATACATACATAACAGGCATAATAGAACTATAGTTATATTTAAATAACAATTGAGTATTGTAGAGTACTCGAAACCGGCGATCGTGTATGAAGAGACGAAGCATGTGAATGAAACCAATTCAGTTAGTTATTCTAGAGAACTGGCGCTCTACTCTCTCTGCCAGCGCGAGTGAATCGAACATAAATTATATGTTATATAAAAAAAATGTAGCTCAATTTGACAGAAATTGCCATCCACGAAAACTCTTCATACATGCTCGTCGGTACTCTTGACGTTTTAATCCTTTGTAATTTTATTGTATAAAGCAAGCCGGACATAACGACCGGGCAATAGATAGAGCCCTCAGTCCGGGCAAATCAAATTCTGATCAGAAGATTACGTTGCCTAACTCTCTTCAACAAAACTATGATTGAAATTGCATACTTGACCTATACTTAGGCTTCTGTCTATAGACGCGATCGAGCTTTCCCCGAAAGGGTAGGCAGAGGAGTGAATCACCGCCTTTTCGCCTTAGGCGCTAAGGAGACAGATGGCGATTCCATAGTAGTTTCTAAAGCACTAACGCCTTTGAATTTCTTCTCAAACGTACGCAGGTTTTCTCTAGTTGTTCCTTTCCAGACTCATGTTATACATTCGGAGCTCTCGGCCATCACATCATTGAACGTGACATTGGGATGCATGACGTATGGGAGAAACAAGAAATGTTCATAGCATAAACGGAAGTCGCCAAGATTGCAGATTCTTTGAAGATTTCGCTTTGATCGGCGCAATTGCGACCAATTGCTTAGGTGTTGTAAATATCTGAGAGCAGTCGTTAAGTTTCCAGATACTTTTACGATTTCTTTATGTAAACTCACAAACGGAGATTGTGGGCAGATGGGAGTCCGGGCTTATTAATGCTAAATATGATAAATGGGGAAGTTGGGTTGTCTACTCAGCTAGCTACTAGCAACTAGCTCAAATAATCTTATGACGACACAACGGCGCCCTCCTTTGTACCACCCGCTTAAAATTTGATCTTATCGTTATATTTCTGTAAATTAAAACAATATCTTTATGAATGCAAGAGGCAGAGGAAGACCACGTTCCAACTACTACTAGCTAACTACTAACTATCAAATCGATCGGAAACTCAAGAATGGGGACGTCAAGAGTACACAAAACCGGCGAGCATGTATGAAGAGACTAGTGAATGTAGCGGAATAATGGAAGACCACGTTCCAACTACCTAGATCAGATCAATCGGGCACTCAAGGACGGGAACTTCAAGAGTAATCGAAACCTGTGAACATGTATGAAGAGACTGATTACGATGCTGGAACGTCACAGCCATATAGTACTTATGGTAAAATAGGTTTGTAGAAGCGTTTACCTTTGTCGTGTTGAAAGTATACCATACCGTTGGTATGGAAGGGGAATCAGCATCATGTTGACTTCATATCTACATGCCTTTCAGTATGAAGCGTCTATGACATACCGTTTATTTATAGCTCTATATAGTTGAAAATTGATGAAAAAGATATTTGCATTTCAATAGAAACGTGTCCATTACGTTTTAATAAGGTCGAACGTTTTCGCATCAATTACCATATATTGGGTGTATGCGGAAGGCGCCGGCGCCAGTTATGCTCATATAAAAAAATACCTTTTCCTTTATGACTTTAAGTCTATATTCTATTGGTGACAAACAATAGTTTTGCTATCAATGTCGCCCCTCGCAGTTTCCGTCATCGCAGTTCAAATCATTTACTCAAACCAATTTTCGATCTTATATATTATAACATAGAGCACAATATTAAATGGTTTATAGTTCACGATACAGATAACTTTATAATTGTCAGTATGTCAGTTTCCAAAACGAAGTGAACGTTTCAAAATTTACTTTTTACATACAATCCTTTGATTATTAACAACATTTTATGAAGAAATTTTGTTTAAAGATATTTGAGTAACAAGATTGGGGAAAGAAACATTTACTGCTAAGAGTTCACTGAACGCGATGCCGACAGTGCTTTGAGAGTTGTCACTGTACTGGCAGCACTAAGGACTAAAGCACCTAATACAGCTTACACCCTACCTGCGCATTGGAATTTCTGTAAACTTTTCTACAGGAATATACCACTTTTCATGTGAAAGGATATTTTTCCGCTTACTATTAGGGGATGCATGTATGAAGAGACTGGTGAATGTGAACTAAGCGAAAAAGGTATGTAAGTCTAGAGAGATCTGGCGCTCCACTCACTCTGCCTACCCCGTGAGGGACTCTGCGTCATCGTATTTGTGTATGTATGTATAAGAGGATGCGTATGTTTATTTAACACATAGGTAAGGTAGGTTTTTAGAGTAGTTAATGGTATAAAAAACTGGTTAAAACCAGATTCAGACGAAAGTATGACAAATTCAAAAATCGAATTAGAATAAACAAAAAACGGTTTATAAAATCTTGTCTATTGGAATAATCGATCACGGAACATAACGTATGAAAGAGGTAGTGGTGGGTATGTAATGTATTTTTCTTTTGCGCACTTTAACACTTGTAATGTGAAGCACACGGATGTGTAGTTCGGACTGATGTATCATGGAGGAAAGCTCTTGTTCTGTCTGTATGATTGATGTCGGAGAGGACCTTGCGCCGGTCTTGTTTGTTATCTTTGACCTAAACGTCTTGCTGTGACCACTTCGGATGGAGTGCTCTACCTATTAGGGCTGTCACGTATGTTATTATCTCAAATTGTAACTGGCATTTTCAGTAGGTAACTAATAACGAGAACGAAAGGGCTCCAAGCACATGTAAAGAAAAAAATTACGTTTAAAAAAATAAAAAAATAATATTAATAACTAGTGGTCCGTCCCGGCTTCGCACGGGTAGACATAAGATTAGTCACTCAGTGTGAATGTAGCTTTCTAATGGTGAAAGATTTTTTCAAATCGGTCCAGTAGTTTCGGAGCATATTCAATACAAACATACAAACAATCAAATCTTTCCTCTTTATAATATTAGTATAGACAAAAACTACACAAACAGGAACGGAAATCTGGCACCGAATAAAAACATGTAATGGTCTGTTTCCATTACATATTGTTATTCTATAATAAATGTTCAGCGATAGACTTACCACCGGCAGATAAAACTGGTCGTTTTCCAACCCATTGCAATCTTACGATACGGGGTGAAAGAAGTGAAGTTTTTCTGAACTTAAGTACAGTGATTAGTCACACCACGAGCTTTACGATGAAGGAAAACATCGAGAGGAAACCTGCATACGTCTGAGAAGAAATTCAAAGGCGTATGTATAGTCGTGCTTGAGTAGCGGCGATGGACTCGCCATCTGTCGCGTTGGCACCTAATATACCTCTGGCGGAAAGTGGGTGTGTGGGTATTACCTATACACCTCTGCCTACCCCTTCGGGGACCCTTGTGGGAAGGCGTGAGGATATATTATATTATTATTTTTCCAGGTGACAACCCTATCCTACCTACTCTATTGTTAGAAAATATAAGTTTCGTCCATTGAGACACTATGACGCAGACTGGACGCTTCTCGTGTTAAATAAAGCTAATTGCTTGGAGCTAAACATTACATTGCAAGCATAGCAAGTAATGAGACGGAGGCGACGCGACCTCATTTCTGGGAACGACAACAATCGAATAGATATAGGTATTGAGTATGTAAGGTGGTAATGATACATACATACATATCATCACGCCGAGTCCCTAACGGGGTAGGCAGAGAGTATAGAGCGCCAGTTCTCTCTAGACTTACATACCTCTTTCGCTTCGTCCACATTCATCAGTCTCTTCATACATGCTCGTCGGTTTCGAGTACTCTTAACGTTCCCGTCCTTCAGAGTCCGATCTATTTGATCCAGGTAGTTGGAACGTGGCCTTCCTCTGCCTCTTCTTGCACACACTTTTGCTTTGTATATCGGTTTCGTCAATCTTTCTTCACTCATCCTTTCTATGTGTCCAAACCAACGTAACATGCCTTTCTTCATCTTTACAATCACGCCCTCATTCACGCCAGTTGATTTGCGAATCTCTTCATTGCGGATTCGATCTAATATCGTTACGCCGCACATTTTCGAAGAGATCGCATCTCGACTGCATTCAAGCTATTTTCATACTTCCTCTGACATACCCAGGATTCGCTGCCATACAATAAGGTAGGTACCAATATCGCGTTGTGGACAGCAACTCGAGCATTCTTGCTCAGACTTTTACTGCCCATCAACGCCGACATGGCCCCATTCACCCCATTCACTGGTAATGACATTCACTATATTTCATCTAGGGCATCTATTCATTATCACTTGCGAATAATTATAGGACCTTCATGTATTCGTCTACTATATCTATGGAAAAAACCAGAAAACTTATCGAATCCTTATCTTTATTTATATTCTAAATGTTCATGTAAGTATGTTTGTAAAAAAATTTGTAAACCGATCATCATGAAACATTGTACACATATTCTCTAAGGTATTGGGAAAGAAATGGGATACTTTTTATTACAAAAAACTAAACAAAATCGATTTTTACGCGTGTGAAACCGGGGGGCACAACTTGTATATTATAAATGCGTTTATCAAGATGTTTGTTACTGAATCAAGTCAGAACGGCTGAACAGAATTGGATGAAATTTGTCACAGAGATTAGCTGGTTAAACATACGGGACATGTTTTGTTCCTGATATAAAGCATCCGTTTATTATAGATGCACGTCACTGCACGACCCCAAATAGTGTTGTAAACTCCAACTTACATCAATGTTGAATGTTTAAAATCTGTTTATTATTTAAAGGAGCTTCTGTTCCAAATGATTTCTGAAGAGTACTTTTAGTAAGCCGCAGTTTACGAAGTCTGATTGACGCACTTTATATCTTTATTCTACATTTTTATAATGGTTTAAATTGCCTGAATGCACCAACTGTTAGCAATATCTAACAGAAATACGAGCACTTCTTGCCTGGAATAGCTCTGGCTTACTACAAGTGGGTAGAGATGTGGGTTGTAAAGAACACAGTGGTACAATTGACCCACTTATTTACTGATCTCTGTCCTAAAGTCACTGAGTACCAAGTACCTAAGGAATTACAGTCTTAGCAAGATGCTCGATTCTGCCAGCCGTTCCCAGCGAAATCAATCAATCAGTGCCAATGATCTGAGGATTGCCTCTCGCTATCGGCTGTGAATTCAGCCTCAAACAGTCATAAAATAATTTAAAAAATAGGAAAAGATACTAATATTATGCTTAATCTAATTAGTAAAGTAAGTATAAATAACAATTAACTAAAACCAAGCAGGTCTCGCGCTGGGCGGTTTTCGGCAAGTTTCATACCACGAACGCTTAAGTTATTTAATGATCTCACCCCTTAGGTTTTACCACAAAACAGCACAGCCTTCTTCAAGAAAGGAATCTGAAGATATTTTTCAGGGATGGCAACGCTTGTGTTACACCACTTGGTGTTCAATTGGGCTTCCGTAGACGCGACGTACTTAGAATGACATGACATGTAACTTCAAGGCCATCCCGAAGGGGAGGCAGAAGTGGCACAGGACACCACCTTTCCGCAAGAGATATATTTTAGGTGCCAACGTGACAGACGAAGAGTCCTTCGCCGTTCCTCAAGCTCGACTATACATACGCCTTTGGATTTCTTTTCAAACGTTTCAGCTTGCAATGCAGATTTCCTCTCGATGTTTCCTTCACCGTAAAGCTCGTGTTCTGAACATTCACAATGTTTGTACTGTTTTCAATGTATCCTCTGTTATAGAGGTTCATTAAAAAGAGAAGGAAAATAATGTACTAGAAGCTTAAAAAAATATTTGGTAGATAGGTACGACAAGACTCTCCTCATTTATCAAAGAATAAATGATAAGAAAAGATGGCGGCACGCATGAAAGATTTCTTTTGTGTAAACATAAATCCAGTTAGCATTGCCGAGAGCATGCGTACGCTGAGATGGATGTGTGATACAGATGCGATGGGACACGTGCATGGGAATAATTGGCATGCTTTGAATCTCTGGCCGTTTATCATACCGTAGATAAACACACAAACTTAACAATCTTATGGCCAGAGACAACGGAGTTGATAACCGACCTAACAATAGTTTGATAAGAAAATAATATAAAAAACTGAGGTAAGCAGAGTACGTCACGTCGTTGAATCCATAAAGGCACATAAATAGAATATAAAAGAAACATCATAATTAAATCCTTAAAGAATTCACGTATAGCTATTAGATAGTGCCATCTACGAAGACGCGCCCCACAATTATTCCTTATGTAGGTGTGCAACCTTCCACTAATGTTTGAGTATTATCGGTACACACAGATTACCTATGAGTGCACACGCACACTACAATTAATACTCTCCCCGCATCCCGCGACCCCTTAAACTAGAAATTGGTGGGGCATGTCTTCGTGAATGGCACTATCTACTCGTGAACTTAAAATTAAATCTTTTAAATAGGGCCTACATGTGATCGAATGTTTATGTAATAAAATATTCACGCCTCCCCACGAGGGTCCCCGAATCGAATTACTTACGCTACATTTCCGTATCGCCATTTTTTGGGCCACATATCGAATGTATACGTTTCTTTCAGTCATCAGTTTGATCGAATGAGTCAACATCACGCTACCACATGTCCAAATTGTCCATTGAACAAACTATTGAAGTCAGTGGCTAAATATTTACGCAAAGTCGCGCCTGCGCATGACCCATTTGTTACCAAGGAAGCATACTGCCGCCAATCATTCATGCTTTACCTCAGTCAAATCGTCCTGTATTAACCGCGCTGCGAGCCAAAGGCCTAAGATAAACTTACAAGCGTTCTCACGTCTTCCAACAAAGGTCCCCGAAGGGGTAGGCACAGGTGTATAGGTAGTACTCACACACCCACTCTCCGCTAGAGATATATTTTAAGTGCCAACGTGACAGATGGCGAGTCCGTCGCCGTTACTCAAGCACGACTATACATACGCCTTTGAATTGCTTCTCAGACGTATGTAAGTTTCGATGTTTTCCTACACCATAAAGCTCGTGGTGTGATTAATCACTGTACTTAAGTTCAGAAAAACTCATTGGTACAGTCGGGATAGGAACTTGCGACCTTTGTGTCGCAGGCAACTAGCTACTCGAACCACTCGGCCACCACGACTTAAACACCAAGGCCTAAGATAAACTTTCAAGCGTCCTCACGCCCACAAGGGTCCCCGGGGTAGGCATAGGTGTATAGTTAATACCCACACACCCACTTTCCGTCAGAGGTATATTAGGTGCCAACGTGACAGATGGCGAGTCCATCGCCGTTATTATTATAATTTATATATATTAAGATATTTTACGTGTGTGAACCGCGAGCACAGCTAGAACAGTACATGTCAGGGGATCGGCCGTTAGTCATCGAAAGGCAAACTAGGGCTTAAGAATCTCAATGATACGGCACTAATTAACTGCGATTATCAGCAAGGTAAGCGCTAAATGTGTAGCGAGCCACACGTGGGGACTCTGTGCATACTGATTACATGTGTAAACACGTCTACGTTATATTATACTATACTATGAGTCATTATCCTTACATAATGTCTTTATGTACTACTAGCTACGTCTCCTGACTTCAGCCGCATATATATATATATATATATATATTTTTTTTTTTTTTTTATACCTCTCGGGTGGCAAGCAAGCATGCGGTCCGCCTGATGGTAAGCAGCTACCGCCGCCTATGGACGCTTGCAACACCAGGGGTATCACTCGCGCGTTGCCGACCCTGCAGGAATCTTTTCACACCCTTCTTAAAGAACTCCATGCTGTACTCTTCAGGGAAAACCACAACGGGGAGCTCATTCCACAGTCTGAGTGTTCGCGGAAGGAAATTCTTTTGGAAACGCGCAGTGCGAGACCTTTGTGATTCCAAGGTATGGGGATGAATTCCCCGTCGATGGCGAGAGGTGCGGTGGTAGAAGGTGGAAGTGGGCATCATGTCGAACAATTCTTCAGAATACTCCCAGTTATACAAGCGGTAGAACACACACAGGGAGGCAAAGTGGGATCCTCGATAATCCTAGGATTGTCGATGATCCCCTCGACGCGTTTCTGAACTGCGTCAAAAGGCCCTAGCTGATATCCGGTACGTGAAATATGGATTACGCTTAAGAAGTCCAACCTAATGACTCGGCGTAATTGCTTATATGTATGTAGGTATGCATATTTACTTTATTATGGAATACCACCCATACGCTTGTATGGTACACCATTGAGAATGGTTGAACAAGTCAGGTACCTCGGCCATCCAGTGACCTCTGATCTGAAGGACGATGCAGACATAGAACGTGAGCGCAGGGCCTTATCTGTCAGGGCAAACATGGTGGCTCGCAGGTTCGCTCGGTGTTCGAGAGGCGTCAAAGTTACACTCTTTTGAGCATTTTTTACGTCGTTCTACACGGGCAGCTTGTGGGCCAATTACACGCAAAGGCAATACAGCGCCTTGCGTGTACAATATAATAATGCGTTCGTGATGTTGTTGGGGCTGCCTCCATTTTGTAGCGCATCGGGGATGTTTGCCGAGTCGCGGGTCGACAGCTTCAGTGCAACTATGCGGAAACGGTGCACATCTCTGGGGCGCAGGGTCCGTGAGGGCTCCAGCTGCATACTGAGCATGTTTGCTGAGAAGTTTGATCTTCAGTACCTAAACCATTGTGCAATGGTGCATGTACTGACACAATCAAAGTCTAATATTTAAGATGTGTATGTAATTACTAACTCTAGGCTAAGTTCAAACATGTAACCTACTAACCCATGTAGGGCATCGAAACCCGGTTCAATTTTGAAAACCCGGGTTTTCGGGTTTAAGAGTAATCAAAACCCGGGTAGACCGGTTTTTTCGAGCATTTCGATCTTTTTATTGTAATTTTTTTAAATACACTAATCTGCGTTTATATTTCGATTTCCTACAATGAGTACAAAATATAAAGGATAAGAAAGATTTTAAATAGAGTAAATAGTACTTTACAAATTACAAAAACAGTTTTAATGTTTAAAAAAGTGATAGATTTATTTTTTTCTTCAGAATATCTTTGACTCAGACTTGCAAAGATTAGTTTTGAACATGAAATAATTTTTTTGGTAACATTCACTTATATATGATTGTACCACTTTAGAAAAAAAAGAGATATTCATATAAAATAATAAATAATACCATTTTGTATATATCGTAACGTAACATAAAAATTACAGAAATCAGAACTGAATTATTAGAATTTCTTCTTACTTATGTAAAATGAACGTAAAAAAATTAGGGCATCCAAAGTTTTGCCACTCAAAGACGAACGCAATCTATTGCAGACAATTCCAGCCGAAGAAAATATACGCTCCAGCTCGACGCTAGTAGGTGGAATAGTTGTTGTGTGTTGTGTTCAAATGTTCATATACCAGCGATAGGTAACGCCCTCGCTGTCGCGTACCGCCATTCTCGCAGAGTGCCATTTCTACCCTCACAGTAGTAACCAATTCGTCTGATGGACAAGCTGATCCAGTGTCAGGAGCAGTATTATCAATAGCAACAGCTTAACTGGCTGTTTAGTTCCTCTTTATTTGTCAAAGTAGACAACTGAATGTCAATTTCTCGCAGGTCGTGTTCTGGCGCCTAGACGACAGTTTTAATAACATCCAATATTTAATGGATCTCATCTAATTTCTCCAGTCATCATCAGTAAAGTCACAATCAATAAATGCAATGTCTGTTTAAAATCAATTAAAGCTTTTGTAATAGATAATTTATCTTTCTTCATTAATTCTTAATTAATCTTTTAAATCAGCTCTGATATATTTTTGAAGGATGGCATCGTTTTTTGTCGGAGAGTTCTTGAAGATTTTTTACCACTTTTCGTACTTTTGATAGCAGATCTTTGCATCTAAGAGACTCCATGAAGACTGTGAACTGAAAGACTCCATAAACGAGGATTCTTTTATCAATTCAACACCATCCTCGTCATTGTCTGTAGAATTCGTGTTGTTGTTAAATTCTACAGTTCGCAGTCTTTGAGCCGATACCGATAAAGGCAAATCTTCATCCTTGTCAAGTTCGGGAAGCTAGAAGCGACGTTTTCCTCGAAGCCGACATTGCGTTTGTACATTACGTCCACTATTGCCAGCTGAACGGCATGAGCGATGCATAGCTGATGGTATGACTTAAAGGACTTCCCTAATGCAACCATAAGGCTGCAACCGTCTGTGGTGTGTGGTTGTGGTGGAGCGACGATGTCATTTGTTAGAGATACTCGTCCAACTTGGCCCGCAATAAATTTTACGTATGAGGCTGCATTCATGGACCCGTGAATGCGTATGAGACCTAGGTTTCGAAAACTGCTATCCCTATCCATATTCTTTCTATTTTTATTGGATGTCCATTCATCGAATGATATCGAAAACTTCTTTTCATCTGACAATATAATTTTTATCTCGTTGATTATTTCTTCCTTCCTTTTATCAAAGTCTTTGAGAATTATGTTGCGAACGGTATCTATTAGCAGTAAGTAGTGGGTAATTTGTTGCCGGTCTTTTCAAAAAGGTACTTTAAATCTTGAGATTTTGAGAACGTTCTAAGAGGAATTCCATCAACTGCAGCCATACGAGACACCATAACTTGCATACTTGGGTTAGCATCAGTCTCATAATAGTCTTATTCCATTTGCTTATTATTGGATTCGAAGTGGCTTTAACTTAATAAATAACAAAAACAAAAGTATAAAAAAAACCCGAAAAACCCGAGTTTTAAAAATCAAACCCGGGTTTTTTTTTAATCCTCAGAACCGGGAAAACCCGGGTTTGTTCGGTCCGGGAAAACCCGGGCTCGATGCCCTAAACCCATGGCCCCTGATGGTCGAAATAAATAATTTATTATTATTATTATATAAGATTACTTAATTACTTATCTGTATGTAGGTAGGCATATCAGATAACTATCTGCGCCCCGCGGTCTCACCCTAACTAAATTTGATTTTCTTGAAGCATGTAATAAGTAGCCTTTTATAGTCTATATAGCCTTTATCAATAAACGAGCTATCTATATATATATCCTCACGCCTTCCCACAAGAGTCCCCGAAGGGGTAGGCAGAGGTGATATGTAAGTATGTAAGAGGTGTAATATCCACATTCAGAAAAACTCATTGGTACAGTCGTGATTCGAACTTCGACCTTTACGTCGCAGGCAACCGCTCGAACCACTCGGCCACCACGGCTTCATCTATTTTTAAATGTAGTTATACAGCCTTGTAGAGTATCATATGAAACGACCTTGTTTAAATAGTGTTTGATAAAAACGTGTGAAAATTGACCGCCGCTCCGATGTTACAAAACAAACAAGTATACTATACAGAATTACGCTTAACTTTTACTACTTAATAATTATTATAAACAGCACAGAAGCCGTGGTGGCCGAGTGGTTCGAGGTCGCAAGTTCGAATCCCGACTGTACCAATGAGTTTTTCTGAACTTAAGTACAGTGATTAGTCACACCACGAGCTTTACGGTGAAGGAAAACATCGAGAGGAAACCTGCATACGTCTGAGAAGACAATTCAAAGGCGTATGTATAGTCGTGCTTGAGTAACGGCGATGGACTCGCCATCTGTCACGTTGGCACCTAATATACCTCTGGCGGAAAGTGGGTGTGTGCGTATTACCTATACACCTCTGCCTACCCCTTCGGGGACCCTTGTGGGAAGGCGTGAGGATATATTGTCATTCTACTAATTGGAAATAGCCTTAGTATATCTAAAAAGGACTTAGTTAATGGTATTGATTCCCTACTTAAGTAAAGATTAGGCAAATTAATATTATGTGCATTGCCCTATTCAAACAATTTACTTGCTCAAGAAAATGATTATATTTCTAGCCTAAATAACTTGATGCATATTATATCTTGTCGTCAAAGTGACCGTTTATTGTTTTTTGATACTAACAATTTTGTTAGAGATTTTGTTTTGACCTGGGATGATATGTTTCTTCCCAAAAAATGTCAACATTTACTGGCTACATTGTTAGCTTACAATATACACGTAGTTAATGAAAATTTAACTAAGACTAGGTTAAGTGATGAATCAGTATTATCTAGTATCTCGGATAATACTGTTATACATTCTTTAAACTTTTAGAGCCGACAAAAGAGAAGACAGATAATAATATTTTACTGTATCACCAGAACATAAATCGCTTCTCCGGCAAAATTTTTGACGTGGAAATGTTAGCAGATAGATACCACATGGATATTTTATGTTTTAGTGAAACTTGGTTAAAACCAGATAGGATGTTGTTTAATGTACATACTTTTTCAGTTGCCAGCGCGTTCAACCGATCCACAGTGGGTGGTGGTACCTTGATACTTTGTAATAGCTGTCTCAAATATAAGGAAAGAAAGGATATCACTGCTTACTCTATTGATCGCTTATGTGAGGTAGCATGTGCAGAGGTTGAGGGGCATACTTTCTTATGTGTCTATAGACCACCAGCATCAAACTTGCCGTTGTTCTTAATCACAATGGAAGAAATATTAAGTAAACTTTTTAGAGATAATAAATTAGTTTTTGTTTGTGGTGACTTCAACATTGATCTATTAGTTAATTCACCCGAAAAATGTAAGCTTATCTCATTGCTTAAATCATTCAATTTAAAATATATATTTAATGAAGCAACTAGAATAACAGCAACATCATCGTCATGCATAGATAATGTATTTACTAATTGTAACGTTAAAAACTCGTTCTTAATTAGTGGCGTTAGGTCAGACCATACTGGTCAACTTGTATCTTTTGATCTAGGCAAAAAGATAGACTTTGCTAAAACTGTTCAAATTAGACCTCTTACGAAAAATAAATTAAAATCATTTAATGATAATGTTGTAAACAACCTATCAAACACTAGTTTTGATTCAAAGGACCCAAATATTAACTACGGCACATTATTTTCTAAAATCTGCCAGGAATTCAATAAAATATGTCCTTTGAAAACAGTTAAAGTAAATTCTAAATCAAAATTTAGTGCATGGGCCACTGCGGGAATAAGAAAAAGCAGAGATAATTTATACAATTTTATATTATGAAAAATCTCTAACTACAGATCCAGCTTTCCATAATTATGTTAGAAACTATTCAAAAATATTTAAAATTGTCTGCGCTCAAGCAAAATCACTATTAATAACTAATAAAATAGGTATTTCTAATAATAAAATAAAAACTGTGTGGCAGGTTATTAGCAGAGAAACTGGAAAGACACAAAAACGAGATCAGAATGAATTGTCGTTGAAAATAGATAATCGGACCATTTCTGATAAACAAGAAGTGGCGGAGACACTAGAAAATTACTTCACGAATATTCCAGTGGAAGTTACAAAATCTCTCCCCTCTTCTTCGACATTAGCTGAAGCTCTTTTAAAAGAAAACTTTACTGAGGACATACAAGACTTTAAATTTAAACCAATAAGTACAAGTACAATTAAATCCGCGTTTAAAAGTCTCAATATAAAAAATACTGAAGACTTATGGGGAATATCCGTTAAGGTTCTTGGAGATATCATTGAATCAATCGCTCCTGTCCTAGCAGACATATTCAATCAATGCTTGGACAGTGGCGAGTTTCCTGATCTAATGAAACATAGTAAAGTAGTACCAATTTTTAAATCGGGTTGTAAGAGTGATCGCTCTAGTTATAGACCTATATCTGTGCTTCCAGCGTTGAGTAAAATCTATGAAAAAATCATGTTGGACCAGATGTTATATCATTTCAACTCAAACGGCATTCTGCATAGTCAACAGTTTGGTTTCACGAAGCGTAGGTCGACAACGGATGCGGGAGTAAAACTCGTCACTCACATTCTGGAATCCTGGGAGAAGTCCCAGGATGCCATTGGCATATTCTGTGATCTCTCGAAAGCGTTCGATTGCGTCGACCACAACACACTGATATGTAAATTACACCACTACGGAATTCGTGGACTCGCTGCTGATCTTGTTCTCTCATATTTATCAAACAGACCGCAAAAAGTTAATGTAAATGGGGCGACGTCCTCCGGGTCTTTAGTCAAGATGGGCGTACCCCAAGGTTCAATTCTCGGTCCTTTTCTATTTCTTGTTTATATCAATGATCTCCCTTATATGATGGCCAAGTTATCGGATATTATTCTCTTTGCTGATGACACATCGCTAATTTTTAAAATAGATAGGAAAAATACAAATGTCTTGCATGTTAATGAAAGTTTAACTGTTCTCTCGAAATGGTTCGCAGCTAATAATCTTTTACTGAATCCAAACAAAACGAAATGTCTTAAGTTCTCTTTACCAAATGTAACACAACGGGATCTGAATTTAAATCTTGACGGCAACAAACTTGATGCTATAGCGGAAACCGTATTCCTAGGAATTACCATCGATTCAAAATTGCAGTGGGGCCCGCACATTAGAACACTTTCCGGTCGGTTAAGTTCAGCTGCGTATGCAGTACGGAAAATAAAGCATTTAACTGATGTAGCCACAGCTAGGCTAGTATACTATGCTTATTTCCACAGTATTATGTCCTATGGCATTCTGCTGTGGGGATCAGCGGCGGACGTTGACTCAATTTTCATTTTGCAAAAGAGGGCGGTCCGCGCGATCTATGGCATGGGTCCTCGCGAGTCTCTCAGAGAGAAATTTAAAGAGATCGACATACTAACTTTGCCTTCACTCTATATCTTTGAATGTATTTTATATGTCCGCAAAAATCGAGGGATTTACAAAATTAAAAGCGACTGCCATAATAAAAATACCTGCAGTAAACATGAAATTGTAATCCCGAAATATAGATTAACAAAAACGAGCAAGTCTTTTATTATAAATAGTATACGCTTTTACAACAAGCTGCCAAAGTCAGTTATAGAACTGACCGATGTAAAGTTCAAAAACGTTATCAAACGTGTTCTGATTAAAAAAGCATATTATAAAATCAAGGACTACGTTGAAGATAAAGAAGTCTGGCTCTAGTTCCTTCTGCGCATGCGGCTTCCTTGGTAGCTCATAAACGGCACAAATTTGTGGATGTCTCTAACTATTCTGAATCATTTCTTTTCTCATTTCGGGGTTTTTTTTTACAATAATAATTTTACTTTTTTTTTATTTTAATTTATTCCATATCTTGACCAGAATCAGTTACAGTACTGATGACAATATTTGTGTCACTTGTTTAATTTGTCTAATTTGTGAATGTGAGAACATTGTAGACTTTGTAGATTCTTAGATCTTGCTAACATTGTTATAATTATCTTGTTTTATGTATGCTTTGTATAGTAAGCAGCGACCTATTGTCGGGCCTACGTTGTTCCCCCATACTTGGGTACTATTGCTGTAACGAAAAATATTATTGTTGTATATGCCTAATGATTTGAAAAGAGTAACCATGGAGTTTCTTGCCGGTTCTTCTCCATGGAAGCGACCAACCCGAACCGTGCTTCTTTTTCGACGTTTTATAAGTGCCCACCTGGGCCTATGTGAAATAAAAAGATTTTGATTTTGATTTTGAAGGGATTTGGATTGCTTTATGTCACTAAGCTCATGGTATTGAATACAAGACAACACTTTGTGTTCAAACACATATATTGTCTATTGTACTTTAATTCATAGTTATATAATAATAATAATATATCCTCACGCCTTCCCACAAGGGTCCCCGAAAGGGTAGGCAGAGGTGTATAGGTAATACCCACACACCCACTTTCCGCCAGAGGTATATTAGGTAATTCATAGTTTGTCTACTGTAATTATTAACCTGTATATTTGTCTATTCAAATTTAATCTATGTCAAAGAGGAACCGTTTCCGCACGCAAGGCGTTAGCTTGTGAAACACTATGTCTCCGCAAATATAATCCTATAATAATAAATATAATATATCCTCACGCCTTCCAACAAGGGTCCCCGAAGGGGTAGGCAGAGGTGTATAGGCAACACCCACACACACACTTTCCGCCAGAGGTATATTAGGTGCCAACGTGACAGATGGCGAGTCCATCGCCGTTACTCAAGCACGACTATACATACGCCTTTGAATTTCTTCTCAGACGCATGCAGGTTTCCTCTCGATGTTTTCCTTCACCGTAAAGCTCGTGGTGTGACTAATCACTGTACTTAAGTTCAGAAAAACTCATTGGTACAGTCGGGATTCGAACTTGCGACCTTTGCATCGCAGGCAACTGCTCGAACCACTCAGCCACCATGGCTCATATTATCAAATGCAAATCTTTAGGCCATGGTGAGCACCTACTATGAGGTGGGCTGTAAGCTATTGGACCACATTAGCAAATAGTTCAAAAACACTATAGGCACAAAACCCTTGCACTACATTCAAAGCCTATATAACTTTGCCAAGCTAGGGCCTATAGGCTACAGTAAGACTTTACCTTCAGATATACTGAAAACAGGTTTGCAACCTTTGTAGTGAACAATGAAACATACCATTTGAACATTCACACATCCACCCACGGACTCGCTTGTTAACAACAACCAATTAGCAGTCCAACAAAGTGGCACAATTAGGAATGGATTGAAATGTCTGTTCTGTTAGTAGGGGGATTGTGATTGTCCTTTTATGAGACTCAATTTGTATGATATGGTTACAAAGTGATTCTAGTATTAACAAGGTTGAAATTTTTTCAGTTTATAAACTTTTGTATTTACACATTCAAAACTTTGCAGAAAAGAAATTTATTTAAAAGAGAACTTTTCGCCATCTCTTAATTGATATCGTTAGTTTTTGGTTAGGGTCACACAACCACTCTGCCAAGAGAGTAACGACGAAAAAGAAAGTTTATAATGTCAACACGAGAAACGCCAAACCTTAGTTCAACTGTTTACTCAAGTCTTTTCAAACCTTCCAGTTTAAGTACTGGCTATGTTTGCAGCATAAGGGGTGAATCGAAAATCTCATAAGTGCACATGTTACTCATACACAGCTAACAGATTACATACAACTTGTTGAATGTAGCATTAACTTATGTCAACGTAATGTGATGAGGACTAAAAACTGACAGTTATAATAACGGTTTATTCAAAAAGTTTTATATATATAGTGATATGATACGGTTCTACCATTATTTATACTCTCATCTTATCATATCATTATCATAAGATTCATCTTCCTCTATATCTCATAAATAATTCTATCTTTACTTGAAGATTTTTACCTATTTTGATTGAATAAGATAAAACAGTAAAATGAGGCTGGCATATAGGCAGATATACATCTGTCTTGTATATTCCCCTATTGTTCTACTAGATCTTTAGACCACCAACTGTTGCTCCTGGACCAGACATATATACATTATACATATTTTATAAAGGTTGATAAAAAGTTAAACACTGAAAAGGACTATAAAATACAGAAAATACCTTCTTGCTTAAGTATTTAGTTTTCTAGGTAATACAGGTTAACTCTATGTTAATTTCAAATAATCCAAGCAAAAAAAATAGCTAACCTCCAATGTAAGTGCTTAAATACCTCAAGTCATACTTTTTCTGAAGGTAGTTGAACAAAAACTTGGAAAAAAAAGATGTGCCATGTGCTTTAGAACGCGCGATTATGATAATTAAATCATTCATATAAGATACTGCATTATTCCAAGCCGCTATTGACTTCGTCGGCACTTAGATAGATGTTCAAAGGCCGTTTAGGTAAAGAAACCCAATGTCATGACGAAAAACAAAAAAAAATACATTCAAACATCGATCAATTGTTAAGTGTACATTATTAAATCATAGACTCACTTATCATAATATCATTATTTATATCACTGGACGTTTGGAAGTATCTATTAGGTCAGAATTTAAGTTAAAACTACGTAAACTAAAGGACGAACCTAATCCAAACAGTACTAACTAATATTGACTGATATCTCACCCTTATCATACACCTCCTCCACCCACAAGATAACAACACATAATCACATTAATGTCAGTTTAAGATTAAAATGAGGAATTAATGTTAATTCCAGAAAAACATGCAAACTATGATTTCCAGTGACACGATAACCAACACGACCGTACGAGGCGCGCCACTAAACTGTGTTGCTCTCTCTATCAGACTTAACTTCCCAAAAATAAACGTCAGGGTAATTTAACAACAGTTTTATTTCCCGTAGCAACAAATACGAATACAAAAAATACTTTCTCAACAAGGACCATAATTATTTTGTTCAAGAAGCATATATCTGTGATGTTAATGGATGGTTTTAACAGTGCGCAATGCACTTGCTTTTCTGTCACATTCGGAACAAAATGCTGCACAAGGATAAGACTTTACTCTCCGACACAGTTGCTCATTTGATTTATTCGTATTCTCGCACTTTTGTTCAGAAAAACTATGTTTCAAGTAATTGTTGTCGAAACGTAGACAATCTGATTCTGTTGTCAAAAATGCTAACATCACTGGAACTTTATCACCTAAGAGAGCTTGAAATCTTTGATATTCAGAGCGTGGCCATTTATTACGATTTCTAGGTATGCGTGACTTCCTGCGGGTCTTTGGTTTCTTGCGTAAGGTTTCATAGCTTTTATTATTATTCTTCGATCTTAAGTTGATTCCAGCATCGCCTGCACTGATCTCCTGATCTTTGAAACCTTGTGTAATGCTCCTTGCGTTTTGATTGCCCATATTATTACTTAAGAATTTAAAGAAACGGAAAATTTTGCACATTAATTTGACAGCCCCTTTACTGAACTAACGAGCAAAACATATAGTGACCGACACTGACTTTTGTCTTTTTCTATGGAAACTTTGGCTATTTGTACAGTATGAGGTTTAATAATTTTATAGACACGCATCGATCAATTACTTACAGGAATAAGTATTTAAACAGAGCTAACCTATACACCTCTGCCTACCCCTTCGGGGACCCTTGTGGGAAGGACGGGGACCTTGTGGATATATTATTATTTATAGTATTATATTTACACATACATATCATAGCGCCAGTTCTCTTTAGAGTTAAGAGTTATGTAATAACTCTTTCGCTTCGTCCACATTCATCTTCTCTCTCGTCCCTTCATACATCGGGTTCGAGTACTCTTGAGGTTCTCGTCCTTGAGCGTCCGATCGATTGGATCTAGGTAGTTGGAATGTAAATGGAACCCCGCCTCTTCTTACATACATTTTCACTTTGTATCTTTTTCGTCAATCTTTCTTCACGTAGCACCCTCATTGACGTCACTTGCTTTGCGAATCACTTCATTGCGGATTCGATCTAAAATCATTACGTCGCTCATGTAAGTAGTACATCTACATTTTCATGCTCTCTGACATGCCCTAGATTCGCTCTCATGTAATTAACTGGACACCAATACCGCGTTGTGTACTGCTACTTGAGCATTCTTGCTCAGTACTACCCATAAACGTCGACATGGCCCTATTAACTTTATTACCGGCAGTTACCCTCCTTTCAATATCTTTTTCTTACTTTCCATCTCATGTGAACAAGCTACCGAACTAGGTATATCAATTTATTCATTCACTTGCTATAGAATTTTCCCATTTACCGATCAGAATCTTAGTCTAGCCCCAATTGCCTATTTTCACTTCATATTCGGTTTTTATTATTTCTCTCAGACTATCTAAATATATAATGAACAGCGAAGTAGAAATGACACACCCTTGTTTGACCCCCGACTTCACATCAAACCTGGTCGACATTTCAACCTAGACCCTAACGCATCCCTGCCACCAAATTGATATCGAATGCGTAAACAACGATTACAATGTATACTGTAACATGCGTAAGTAAAACTTAAAAGTCGCCCGAGCCGGCGACAGGATCGTAGACTGGTGGCGGATTACATCTCTGCCTACCCATCCGGAAACTCGTGGGAATGCGTGAAGTCTTAACATTACATATATAATGTTATTGTAACCTGTCCTGCGTTTGAAAAAATTCATGGCTTATATGTTGCACCTGTCCTATCAAAACGGATTTAATATTATCTGTCAATTATAATGTCAACCCCAGGAGACACAGTTCAACATCCGCCGGATATGGTAAAGTCCAATTAAATCCCTTATTGCGTCATCGCTATCTGTTTTTTTTTATTATCTTTAGTCAACCTGGTGGAGTTACCAAGTTGTAAATATAAATACTTATTATCAATACACGTACCTAAGCTTGTCTTAGATAATGTGTACGTGTAGATTTGAGCTGCATATTATCTGATGCCGTTAATTTGTTCACACAGGAATACAGGCTGCTCTTAGTGAGTAAAAAAACAACAGGATTTTTTTTTACTTAAAAAAGTGGCAGGTATGCATACTTCCTGCCTGATGGTATTCGACCCGCTTCTTCATTGACTGCTTGACGTTAGACTGCCCTTTATGTATATGACGCTCGTCTATGACAGCTGTCAGTGAGTTTCGGCTTGGCGGGATTTATTTAGAAATGCACGCTTTCAACAAAAAATCATTGTTCTGAGAAACATCTTTTCTTTCAGTCGGTTGAATGGTTAAGAAATCTAAATAAACAAACAAACTCACATTGGAATTAAAAATTTAATATTAGAAAATATCCGAAGGTACCTTAATCCATTTACCGTAAAATCTGAACAACCTGTAGGTATATTTTGCTAATTCGCTTAAAGATAGTCATCGGAAGTGGTATTAACATATATAATAATTGTATGGACTCAATTAAGCCAGTGTGTCCGATCAACAGCAGAATGGTCCTCAAAATTGTAGTGGTTCTTGCCCTGGTGGCCGCAGGTATGTCACAACCGGATATTATGTTGAGAAGCAACTTATTTAATCACGAGATATGATAGGTACCACCATAGACTACGAGACGTACACAGTACACTATATATATATATATATATATATGTAAAGACTGATTATTGTGAAGCGAAATACGCTTGTAGATAACTCTAGAGAGAAATAAAGGTGTTCTCTCTCTACCCTGTAAGACGTGGCGTCATGGTACCTATGTACGTTTTATAAAAGTAATAACGATTTTGTCTTCTCTTATATTCTTCTTTTATTTCTTAGTCTTTTTCTTCTTCTTTTATTCTTAGTACTTTTTTATTCCTTACTAACCGCTAATCCGCGTGCCAATTGCGAGTTTCCCATAAGAAAACGAAATTTGAATCTAAAAGATTGATAGGTACTTTTTTTTTATACAGCAAGAATGGCAAACAAGCATACGGCCCACTCGATGGAAAACGGTTACCGTAGCCTATTTACGCTTACAATACTGAAGTATCACTTGCACGTTGCCACTCTGTGTTCGGAGAGTTATACTATGTTGGCAGCATACTGGGACTAATCCCTCTGCTGCCAACACAATATAACAATCCTCCCCCCCTCCCCAAGCAGCTACATACATACATATCATCACACCAAGTCCCTAACGGGGTAGGCAGAGAGAATAGAGCGCCAGTTCTCTCTAGACTTGCATACCTCTTTCGCTTCGTTCACATTCATCAGTCTCTTCATACATGCTCGTCGGTTTCGAGTACTCTTGACGTTCCCGTCCTTGTGCGTCCGATCGTTTTGATACAGGTAGTTGGAACGTGTGCAAGAAGAGGCAGAGGAAGGCTCCTCTGCCTCTTCTTGCACACACTTTTGCTTTGTATATCTGTTTCGTCAATCTTTCTTCACTCATCCTTTCTGTGTCCAAACCAAAGTAACATGCCTTTCTAAATCTTTACAATCACGCCCTCATTCACGCCCGTTGATTTGCGAATCTCTTAATTGCGGATTCGATCTAATATCGTTACTCCGAACATTTTTCGAAGAGATCGCATCTCAACTGCATTCAGGCTATTTTCATACTTCCTCTGACATACCCAGGATTTGCTGCCATACAATAAGGTAGGTATCAATATCGCGTTGTGGACAGCAACTCGAACATTCTTGCTCAGACTTTTACTGCCCATCAACGCCGACATGGCTCCATTCACATTATTTCCGGCAGTTATCCTTCTTTCAATATCTTTGTCATACTTTCCATCTCGTGTGAACATGCTTCCTAGATATACAAATTCATTCACTTGCTCTAGAATTCGCCCATTTACCGATATAGCACACTCGGTCACTTGTTCATCTCTTTCGAATACCAGAACCTTAGTCTTGCCAGTGTTTAGGCGCAGCCCCTTCTTTTCACATTCTTCTTTCATTATGGTAACTAGTGACTGCAGTTCGCCCTTGAGCGTCGTATTATTATTCTTCACCCATCCATTCAGTTATAGGTTGTACTAAGCCACTGAGACGTCAAAGATGCGGTTCGCATGAAAGTAACGGTACCAAGCATATTCATAAAGTTAAAAAAATAACCGGCGACCTCTTCCCCGCAGCGTCAGCGAACCCAGCCCGCATCGTCGGAGGCACCCCGACCAGCATCGAGGCGTTCCCTTACATTGTATCCTACACCTACTTCTACCCTGGACCTTCCATCACTGTGCAGAGATGCGTAGGCAGTTTGATCTCTTCCTGGCACGTTTTGACCTCCGGCTTCTGTTTCACGTAAGTTATTCTTGTTATATTTGTATATATATATATATTTATATATACATATATACCCTCGAGCCTTCCCACAAGGGCCTCCGTGGGAAGAGGTCTTCCCATAATGGCCACCACGGCTTCTTTTAAACATATTTTAGATAATAATAATTACATAAAGGAGGCAACAGACCTTAATTAGGTATTTAGGTAGGTAATAATTATCAGCGACTGATAAATACTTATGTAAATAAGTATTGTGATAAAGACATATAATTAGGTATATATTATGATCATGATGATATGCTCATCAGACAAAACATTATTGCTAGCGAGGATCGAGCCTACGGCTGCTAGCAGAAAATACAGGGTCGAAGATAATAATACAATATATCCTCACGCCTTCCCATAAGGGTCCCAGAAGGGGTAGGCAGACATGTAAAGGTAGTACCCACACACCGGCGTGAGGATGGTTATATATACATATATATATATATAATAAGGCACACAATAAGTGTTATCTGTGTCGTTTAAAAAAAGTAAAGATATTGAATATTTTTTTTTATTTCCAGTGGTGCCGTGATTGACAACATGAAAGTCCGTGCCGGGTCCACCTTCTCCCTCACTGGAGGTCTGCTGATCGACTTGAACACATTCATCAAACACCCCGACTACGATGAGGTTCCTCGCGTCAAAGATATCGCCATCACATTCTTGAGCACCCCTCTCGGCATCACCGACACGGTCAATGTGATGTTCCTGCCTCCTCAGGGCACTTTCATAGCCGACGGTTCTTCTCTCAAGGTCGTCAGCTGGGGCTTCGAATCGGTGAGCATTTTGAGTTTATAGTGTGCTTCGGAAAATTGGATAATTAGTCAAAAACCCACCCCATAAACCCACTTTCCACCCGGAATATTTTGGCACAAATCTAGTTTAACCTTAAATTTATACATACGTACGTTTTTATTTTTATTATGTCATCATTAGTTTCTGGGACGGGTTCTCAAGAACGGGATCATCAAGAGTATCTCTCCCACTATTCGAAACCGGAGTACGTATGAAGTGATTGATGAATTGGGTCGAAGCGAAAGGTCTGGAAGTCTATAGAGAACTGACATTACCACAATGTTCCATTTGTATCTATACTTCTAATATTATAACGAGGCAAGATTTGTATGTAAGTATGTTTGTAACGAATTGGCTCAAAAAGTACTGGACCGATTTGAAAAATTATTTCATCATTGGAAAGCTACTTTTAAAGTTACGGCCGCCCGTGCGAAGCCGGGACGAACCGCTAATATAAAATACATTGGTTTCGAAAATCATTTGGTTTCATTTTCATTCAGCCAAGTGGCCCTCAATTGGACTTCTTGAAGACTGTGGAGCTCTACAAGCTGGGCATTGAAGAGTGCAAGGTTGCCTTCGCTGATACAGAGTCGGTGGTCATCGAAGACAGTGAGTACTTTCTCTGAACTGTACATATCATGTAAATTATAAACCTTGCCACACAGTGTAGATTTCGACTTATATTTGTAGATGCAGTACCCATTAGTTGTGCTCCATGGTATCTCTCTGGTTAATATTTATCAAAGAAGTAGTTTATGGTACCCACCCACTTTCCACCAGAGATACATTTTAGGTGCCAACGTGACAGATGGCGAGTGCATCGCCGTTACTCAAGCACGACTATACATACGCCTTTGAATTGCTCCTCAGACGTATGCAGGTTTCCTCTCTGTTTTACTTCACTGTAAACTCGTGGTGTGACTAATCCCTGTAGGTAATCAAGTTGAGAAAAAGTAATTGGTACAGCCGGGATTCGAGTGGGCGATTACTCGAACCACTCGGCCACCAGGATTCTAAGAGCCTCTATTCATTCTTCTAGACGTAATCTGCGCGGCTTCTGAAGGCAAGGGAATGTGCAACGGTGACTCCGGAGCCCCAATGGCTCTGGGCCAAGTTGTCGTCGGCTTATCCTCGTTCTTCAAGTCGTGCGACAAGGGCACACACCCTGACGTGTTCACCAGGATCGACCACTACACCAACTGGATCCTGCAGGAGGCTGTGGCGCCTTCCACCGCTCTCCCCAAGACTGGGAGGTACATCAGCAGCCCCATCGTTGCCTAAAAACACGTAATATACGTATTTACTATATATACTTTGTATTATTGATATTTTCCCAGGAGAAACCTTCGGGATCTTTCGGAGAAATGTTTGTATATTTGACCTTAAAAGGCTGAACTTCTGAGGGAAAATATGCAGCTTGTATAAGAAAAAATACACAGCTTGTATAATAAAAATATACAGCTTGTATAATAAAAATATACAGCTTGTATAATAAAAAATATACAGCTTGTATAATAAAAAATATACAGCTTGTATAATTGTTTCAATGGCCATTTATCGGATTCAAGCAAATAGCATTTTAAGAAGACTGTCTGTGATATTTATATCTTTGTCTTTATCTATATAGCTATTTTCATTGAATGAATTCACGTGATCTTTTTGGGTGTATCATACTTAGATAAAAGTTTCTCGGCGAAAGATTGACATCTACGTCACATGTAATCGTACGTTTACGGTAACCGCTTACAACGTGATAGTAAGGTAAAAATATTACTACATAATATTGATTAAATAACAAAATCTATTTATTTGATGTTGTGACTGCTTTAATTTTAATATAAGTGTACAAATTAATAAAATTTGTCATCATATCAAAATAAATATGAGTTGTTTTCATTATCATTACCTGTTCTGATAGGCCATTATTATTATTACTTTGGCACAGATATAACAAGTTTACGAAATCAGTTAGTCAATCAATTCAAATTTGAATTCAAAACAATTCAGGTAGCAATGAATTTATCTATGTATCTGTTTCGATGTACACAAGTATCCTCCCAAGTTGTCCTTTACTGATAAGCTCGTAGATGTTCCGAAATAGTCATTGGTATGGACCGGGATTCGAACCTTAGCATCCGCACTTGTCACCACGGCTCCATAAATAAAACTAGGAATATATCAAATAGAAAATATTTTAATGAATACAATTGCATTAATACAACCATTCCTATTGCTGTAACGAGATTCCCTAGCTAACAATATTTCTAAAGAATTTTCTTTGGATATAATTATTGTATGTGAAAATATATAGGTATAATTTTATCATTTACAACAGTAAGGGCAAGACAATGATTTCTCATGTAAAAGGCACTTTATTTATTGCATTATACTAAAACAATCATAAATCATAATAACTTCACACCAGAGTGTGTTCTGGGACCTTTTACTATAAAGTGGAAATTGGCATAACGAGTGATAGCTACATACCGAACAACGGGTGCCAACAAGGCAGTCATGTAACGTTGATTAAAATATTTTTAATTTCAACTGCAGTACTAAAGCCAAGTTAGTTCATTCACCATACAATGTCCAGTTTAATTGACAGTACACACGCAAGGCGCTGGCTTGCAACTTCTTCTAAGAAGTAGCTTAAAACAACTGAGATAGATTTACGCGCACTTTAGGCGTAGCTAGTGTAGGTAAAGGTATTTATATTCTCTATATGTTTCAGGAAATGTTTTAGACAGTTGATATGGAACAAGTGTTTGGGTTATAAGGTTAAGTAGAAGTTTTTTTGAGTTTCCTAGGCGGATTTGGGCTGACCAAGATTCTGTGGTCCAAGTCGGCGTGTTCCACTAGAAAACTCCATGATCGAGGAAATTATAAATTTCCTATGTATTACTGAAAAAAGAGTATGTTTTTACAAAGGGATGTAATGTACGTTTAGTGAAAACTAACTCTCTATTGTCTCCGCCTACCCCGTTAAGGACTCGGCGAGATGCTATTTAGGTATATGTCTCTTGAATGAAAATATAACAATACAAGGTCGCAGCTGCAATTTTGAATCTAAGCCGTTTGAACCTAACCACAAAAACAACATCAAAATCGGTCCAGCCGCTTAAGAGTTAAGTCACATGCGCAGGAGAATTATATAATAATATCTTCACACCTTCCCACAAGGGTCCCCGAAGGAGTAGGCAGAGATATAGTTTAGGTGCCAACGTGACAGATGGCGACTACAGCGCCGTTACTCAAGCACGATTAAACATCCGCCTTTCTTAAACGTATGCAGGTTTCCTCTCGATGTTTTCCTTCACTGTAAAAGCTCGTGACTAATCACTGTACTTAAGTTCGAACCTGCAATCTTTGTGTCGCAGGCAACTGCTCAAATCACTCGGCCACCACGGCTTTCTATATGTAAAAATTATATATGGGTTTAGTGTGTTTTCAAATATCATAAGTGCAATCATTAGCATTAAACCTACAATACATAATATAGACAACTAATTCTGTTCCGATCTCGGTGGTCCCAACTCTTAAACTATAAGCATTATCCAGTACTACCCAATATGGTGACACGATCTTAATGTTTGTTAGTCAGTCCAAATTAAACTCTAAACACTTACGAATATAGTTAAAAATTACTTGACACTTGTAATTGGCTACCATAAAGTAAATATTAACCATAATTAGATAAGGTATTTATATTTAAATAAAGATTAAAGTACAAGATAATATTAAAACTATAAGAATGATTTAAGAGTACGATATCAACAATTTTGTGGAAACAATTACATTCTATTTACTTACGATAATACAAAGTAGAGATTCATACTTAATTAAAATAACATTTATACACATGGGTTTGTGTTGCCTGCCTGAAAAATGGTAGGTATTTTTTAAGTCAAAGATTATTACAACGTAATATTGAGCAATCCTTATATAAGTAGGAATTAAACATTATATTTACGGGTTCAAGTTATGATATTTAAAGAAAGGTTATTAGTCAATATTCCACCAAAAAATGCCAAACGCACGTATAAGTCATAGTTCCTGTCGTGAGGGCGAGACAGCAATATGTTCTTCTTATCCTCACGCCTTCTTACAAGGGTCCTGACGGGGTATGCTAAGGTTAGCACTTAAAATATATCCGGCGAAAATTGGGTGTGTGGGTTAGTACCCACACACTTCTCTATACCCCTTCGGGGACCCTTCTCGGAAAGCATGAAGATACATATTTATTGTTGTGTATGTTTTTCTTTCTACCCCCCCGATCTCCGCCGCAAACGCCACCGCCCGCGCCGAGCCAGACGCGCAAATCCCGCCCCCCTAATAATATTTAAATAAAATTACCAGTCCAGCCCA